>WBNM01012267.1:5799-35245 GCA_013399055.1 Ramphastos sulfuratus
CTACCTCTACCCCTAACCCTAACCCTACCCCTACCTCTACCCCTACCCCTACCTCTAACCCTCTTTCCCTCCCTTCTCCCATCACCTCCCAGTCAGTTCGTACCAGCAAGAAGGTTAGGACAGAGTTAAGAGGAGCAGTGCAAAGCAGAGAGTTGCAAGGAGGCCAAAGCCAAGGACAGGGAGAAGATAAATTGTTTAAGCACTCTGTTTTTATCCCAATTAGCAAACCAATGATTGATACAGACTTTGATTGTTATTCTTTTTACAACCAGCCCTCTATTTATTTGCATTCTGTGCTGAGCTTTCGGGAAAGTCCCAATTTCTCAGTTTGGAATTTTCCAGTGAGCCTTAAACTACTACAGGAGTGCAGGTCTCTAAATCCTGACTCAGAAAGGTTTGCTGCTCTGATTTACTTTCAGTAATGAGCTGTGGCACGAGGCAAGGCAAAAGAGAATAAACAAAAGATGTTCATGCAAATGTCAATAACCATTGCCTGGGATATTTGCTCTTCTCAGTCATTTTCTAGGTGTCAGAAAGCTAAACGGTGCCTGGTGTAAAATTTCAGGTTGGATCAAGCTAAAAGGTGGAATATTTACCCAGAGAGCCACTAGAAATTGGATCATCTGCTTCCTGAAAGATGAAACACTCTGCAAAGGAGCCTCTGCAGCTCTTTGTAGTAATGAGTTTGCTTCAGTGGGTGGAGTAAGAATGAATTGCTTCATATCCACTGGTCTCTTTATCTTCCTGATGGCAACTCTACTGACCATGGAGGAAAATAAATTGTGTTAGAGTATTGGAAACACAGGAACAAAAAAAAAAAAAAAAAAAAAAAAAAAAAATCCTGATTTTTCCAAGCTAAAAAGAGGAGTCAGACCCAGTCCTGAACCCCACAGCAAGATTTTTTTCTCATTGCTTTTATTTAAGTCCTCTTCTCAAAAGCATCCCTGGAGCTGATGCCATGAGGAACATATTCTCACTCAAGATCCTATTTTAGGACATTTTTAGGTCTGGTCAGCAGAGCCATGAGCTGAGGTCTGGTCAGCAGAGCCAAGAGCTGAGGTCTGATCAGCAGAGCCATGAGCTGAGGTCTGATCAGCAGAGCCATGAGATGAGGTCTGGTCAGCAGGGCCAGGAGCTGAGGTCTAATCAGCAGAGCCAGGAGCTGAGGTCTGATCAGCAGAGCCAGGAGCTGAGGTCTGGTCAGCAGAGCCATGAGCTGAGGTCTGATCAGCAGAGCCAGGAGCTGAGATCTGATCAGCAGAGCCAGGAGCTGAGGTCTGGTCAGCAGGGCCAGGAGCTGAGGTCTGGTCAGCAGAGCCATGCACTGAGCTGTATTTTCACCTTGTATTGAGACTATTCCAGCTCAAAGCTGGTAACAGTATTTTCCAGAAGGTCATTTTCCATGCACCAAAAAGTAAATGATGCTTAAATGCAGCAAGCTTAGCCTCAAATATTTTCTCTTCTAAATATACTTGCTCTCCCCAAGAGCTAATACTTGACAAATCTCTTGATTTTTATTTAAGCTGCTCTGAGCAATCTTTACTAAAGGAATGTGAGTAAAAGGAATATTGCAAGATTACCTTTTCCCACTCAGCTAGCTCAGAGATTAACTAACTAAACAAATGAGAGTTTTCCAGAAGCCTCAAGCTCCATACTTGGCAAAAAACCCAAAATTAGATACTCTCAGAAAAAGATTTTTCTTCTTTCTCCTCCCTGCCACATAATGAGGCTAAAACTAATCTTGAAAAATGAAATCACTTTGCTGTCTGCAGAAGCATTTGGCTTGCAGAGGAAAAATCCATATTCAAGTGGATTTTGCTGTATTTCACCTGCCAGATGAGGTGTGCAACAAGCCCTCACTACAGGCAAGATTTCATGTGGAAGCTTAGGCCTCACTCACTGAAAAGATGCTAGGGAAGGAGGCTCTGAACTGGGATATTTATTTTATTCAATCCAAATCTGTTGCTACATCAACGTAATGAAGTTTCCCTCAACCACCCCCCTCAATTTTACAATTTCATAATCCTGATGACCAGATTAAAAATCTACTCACACATGCCCACTGGGCTTCAGGGGCATTCAGACTTTTTAACAATTGTTCCTTTTAAAAAATGTATTTTCTCATTTCTTCTTCATTGAGCTGTGGCTGGGAGGCTCCAGAAAGCATCAGAGTACAGAAGGCTGCTCAGATCCTTGCTCCCACCCACTAAAAGCCTTGTGCTGTGCTTAATTTTGGCAGCTGCATCCTCCCTTACACCCTAGTGGGATTTGTGAGGTGCTCCAGGTGCTTGATGGATGAGATGCAAAGCTCTGAGCAGCTCTCACATCCAAAACCTGTTGCCATGACCTTCATTATCTCAGTGCCACGGATCTGTGCTGTGGGGTCCCCATGGGCTGCATCAGCCTTTCTTTTTAGCCTGCACCCCTCTTTCCCTTAGCTAAATACTGCCCGGAGAAACAAAACCAAGTCATGTCTCATCTCAACCCCATGGATTGAGTTGTGATGCTCTAGAGACAAAGGCTCAGCTCTTCTGCAGGCAGCTCCAACCAAAGCAACTGGATCCCAGTGGATGTTCATGGCTGTGGTTTAGCTGTAGGTGTTTGCTCCATGCTGCCCACATAGACCATTTGGATTCCATTCCCTTGATGATTTAACATGGTTTAGCTGTAGGTGTTTGCTCCATGCTACCCACATAGACCATTTGGATTCCATTCCCCTGATGATTTAACATAGAATATGTGCAACCTCAGGGGGGGATTTTTAGCCAACAGGTGCTGGTCAAAATAAGTCTAGAGCAAACTTGATTTGTTAATGAGGAGGTAAGTAGCCAGTCCTGTGACATGGATGAAGGGGGTTTGGCTTCAATGCCTGGATTGTGTATCCAAAACTATAACAAATAAAGCAAAAACAAACAAAAAGACAAATAACATAATTGAATTGGACATATATTCCCAAACACATTTTTATCTCATATGAGCTGTTTGACCTTTTGATGTCTGCTTCTGGCCCGAGGGTGACATATTACACCTCTTTGCATGCACTGTTGGCATGAAGCATAATGAAGCATGAGAGAACCTGCACCTGTGGCTGATGCAAGACTTTACTTTTTTTTTTTCCTCCTATCATTAGAAAGAAGGAAGCATCCCAAAGTTCACTTTAAAGACCAACTCCCTTTTACTCTCCCTCCCAAGCTAAGACCCAGCAGAGCCTCTTGAGGACAGCAGATAGCCCAGTTTGTCATGTTAGAAATCTCTGAGTCCTCTTCTGTCACCAAGGGGAAAACACAGGGCTGGCTCTTTCAAAGCCTCAGCTGAATTCTTCCCTCAGCACAGCCAAAATAAGTGTTGGGAAGACATGGGGCTCCCCATGGGATGTAGTGCAGAAGTGAGGTTGGGCATCTCAGAAGACTGAAGGTCTTCTGTCACTCAGTAGGAACATAGGCTATACCCCCACTGCTTGCAAAGGAGGATTATGTTCTCTCTTCTTCATCCTTTGAGCTTTGCTGCCCAGTTTGGACAAAGCCTCAAACTCTTTTATAGTAGCTAAAAGGATCTTCTGCCCTTTGTGGTGCTCAGCTGGGTACAGGTGGGTTGGGAGCTCACAAGGAAATTCTTCTCATCTCTTGTATCAGATGAGGCACAAGTGAAATCTGTGTACCTTGCCAAGGGTAGGAGCACTCTGCTGTGGTCTAACTTCTGCCATGGGAAGCAAAGGGGTGGGAGACCTCAAGTCTGATTTCTCCCATCAAGAGGGAAGGACTTGGTTCACCTTCTCCCCTGTCTGCAGTGAAGTAAGTGGCCCACGGCTGCCCAATGTACCATTCTCAGTGCAGAACCTGCCTCCAAGGCAAAATCTGGCTCCCTGGTTTCTCAGAGCTGTAGGAGATGACCATCTCAGGAGTCAGGACTTTGTTAAAGTATAGACAAGAAGGGAATGAATGAAGCAGGAATTCTCCTGGGCTCTGGTGTCAACAGACGAAGGCTTCAAAAGCTTTGTGGGTGAACTCTGTGCAGGGCTTCAGTCCTGCTTTTAAATCACAGCATGGCTACAGGCAAGTTGTGTCCAGCTGGAAGGGGATCCAAGAAGTTGGTTCTTTTCTAGATACTGGTGGTCACTCCATCTGTGCAGCTCCATCTGGCCTCCTGTGCTTCACGTGGGTCATCTGAGGTTTGCTTACCGGATAGCTCATCTCTTTAGGTCATGGAAGAGAGCAGAAATCCTTCCTGGGTTTCTGCAGGATTAGAAACAGGGTTGCACAAGACTCTGCTGTTATGATCCACCCTAGCATGGCCATGTCCAGCTTTCCTCTGTGTTATAATCTGCCCTGCCCAGCTCGGCAGCTGCTGAAGGACATCTCACCTCCGCTGGCGAACGTTCCAGTGTTAGTGCTGTGCTAGCTGAGACACGAGGACAGAGCACCCTGGTTTTTTCTTGGTCTCCTGCAATACTCAGTAGCTTTTAGATCTGGGGGCCTCTTGAAACACAAGTTCATTGTTTTATGAGTCTCCTTGCTTGTGCATACAGGAGAGGAGTTCGTACAGTGCCTGTACTACGCCTTGACTTGTGATTCCAAACCAAGGTAGCCCGAGGTATCCGATTTAATGCCTCTTTGCTTACATGGTAACCACCTTGTCCCAGGACTCCTTGTGCTGTGTGTCATGTCAGTAACTGCATCCCTTGTGGGGAGTTCCTGTCCCTGTGGGTAGTTTCCTTCTCCCATTACAAGAGAGAAATAAGGCATGTGTATTCCTCACACTTGTAATCAGAGCACTTGGTGCTCCTGCTGCTCCTGTGCTTGCTCCTAAGTGAGGGATCAACCATGGCTTTCTGAGCGGCCCAGCACTCTGGCACAGCCCTGCCCAAATGAAGTATCTTCTGGGATCAAAGATAATGATTGTTGGATTATATTTTCCTGTCTCTGGTGCGATGTGCTCATCCATTTCATCTCTTGGAGCCAGATCTTCTGGTGCAGCAAACTGCTGTTGCTCTAATGTCAGCCAAGTGAGCCACGCTGGTCCATCCCCACCGATACCTGTCCCCTTAATGTCGACAGCCAACGTACGTACGAAGTCCCTGTTCAATGTACAGCAAGCAGATGGCTCTCGTGTTGGAAGCAGCCTCACCTCTCATTCCTCCCCTTGGTTTTTGTTTGTTCATTTTCCCTTGTCTGTCTGCGTTCAGCTCCTCCCTTTTCCTCCTCCTGGTGCATGGACCCATGGCCCACACGGCAGAGCTGCGTAAGAAGCATTTTGAGTTTTCCGCTCAAGATACCTCGACTTGGTTTCAGTCAGATTATTAACCCTTCTTCTCCCCTGCCACCCTCACCTGTGGTGCATTATGCAAGAGTCAAGTTTACCTGGTGTAGAACGAGCTCATAAACTGGGCTAGCATTAAAGAAGCTCTTACAAAGCTGAGTTGCTCCCTTGGCTTATGAGGGATCAAGGAGCTCTCTAAAAAATGTCTGTTTGGTGCCTCAAAGAAAATTGTCTTCCAGCCTCCAAACTGGCTCTGCCCTCCCTTCTCCTCTGCCTTCTGAGCTGTGTATGAGCCCAGATGTTTCTGTATGGGGAATGAAATGCTGCAAATGTGATGTGTGTAAAGAAGTTTGTACCAAACAACATGACCAGGGGCTCACTTTAACTGCTGATTTGGCAGGAGTGTCCTCTGCTGCTACCACCTTGGAGTCCTGTTAATAGGAAACATCCAATGACCCAGGTATGAACTGCAGGAGCACTGAGGCAATTTAGTAATATTTAGTGAGTTATGGCCAAATTCAGCCTTGATTTAATTTCACTAAAGCACTTTCATGACACCTGCTTGTCTGGATCTTAGGACAGGCAGCTCACTTTCATGGGCATGAGAATTACACACTTCAGTTTGCATCAAGGAGAGGAAACTGCTGGAAAGGCTGCAAAAAAGTAAACACTTCCATTGGCATAGGCTGAACTGAAAAACTTGACCTTCCCCCTCAAATACTAATTCCTCAGTACAAACAAGGGGAGGATTGGTTTGGCAGGAGGCCAGGCAGAGAACTTCTTTACAGTGGGTAAATTTACTGTGCATAATGTGCCAGGTTTGATCTGTACAAACAGCAATGGGCGATTTCCAACTCCGCTAATACTGCTCTGACTTTTGCATCTGAATTAACACTTCAGTGCCACCGCCTGTCTGTGAGTCGGTTGAAGTGCTGGTTGGGAGAGAGGCTGTTGCTTGGTCCCACAGAGGCTCAACAAGCAGAGCCCTCCTCACCTGCTGCCTCCAACTGACTCCAGGTCCTTTTCTGGGGCTGGGGGGGGGGATTTTCTGCTCCTGCTAGAGTTGACCAGATCGTTGGGAGAGGATCCTCCATGACCGACAAGGATCGCACCAAAGGGCCAGCGGAAGGGGAGCTTCCTGAGGATCCCAGCATGATGGGCAGGCTTGGAAAAGTTGAAAAACAGGTGAGTTGGATCAGGAGAGGTTTTTAGCAGGGGGTGTTGCGTGCATTGCCTGAGTGTTTTCTTGCCTTGTTTTTCCCCAGGGGGACATTAAGTAGGAAAAACTGACTAAGAGTATTTTGGAAGAGAAACAAAATGATTTGGGTCCAAAAGAGGGCCACAGCAGTGATCTGAAGGCTGGAACCCTCTGCTGTGAAGAGAGGCTGAAAGGGCAGGTTGTGCAGCCTGGAGAAGAGAAGGCTCCAGGGAGACCTTCTGGTAGCCTTTCAGTGCTTAAAAAGGCTGATGAGAAAGTTGGGGACAGACTTTATAGCAGGGTCTGTTGGAAAGGGACAAGGGGTGGTGGGTTTAAAAGAAAAGAGGGAGATTGAGGTTGAACATTAGGAAGAAATTCTGCACCATGAGGGTGTGAGACCTTATCTCAGATTGCCCAGAGAGGTGGTAGATGCCCCATCTGTGGAACCATCCCAGATGTTTTGGGCTCTGAACAACCTGCTCTGGTTGCAGATGTGCTGCTGACTGCAGGGGCCTGTACTAGATAACCTTTAAAGGCCTCTTCCAACACAAACCATTCTGTGATTATCAGAGCTTAAGGAAACCCCCATAACAAGGTGAGGAACTAAATACTTCAGAAGAAGACAATTAAATGTTGTCTAGAAGTTTCAGTCTGATATAGATCAGTGTAGGCAGAAGTCAGTTCAGGCCAGACTCAAACGTGCCTGTATGGGTCAGATGTTCACAGAATCACAGAACATTAGAGGTTAGAAGGGACCTCCAGAGATCATCAAGCCCAACCCCCCTGCCAAAGCAGGATCCCCTAAGGTAGTCTGCACAAGAATGCTTCCAGGTGGGTTTTGAAAGTCTCCAGAGAAGGAGTCTCCACAGCCTCTTTGGGCAGCCTGCTCCAGTGCTCCATCACCCTCACTGTAAAGAAGTTTCTCCTCATGCTGATGTGAAACCTTCTATGTTCAAGTTTGTTTATCAAGTTTGCTTGAATTGGGGACGTGCTCCAACCTCGAGACCTTGAGTGACCTCTTCCAGTGGGAGGTGTCCCTGCCTATGGCGGGGGGAATGGAACTGGATGAGCTTTGAGGTCTCTTCCAACCTAAAGCATTCTATGTTTCTATGAGTCTATGATTTTATGTTTCCATGATTCTATGATTTTATGATTCTGTGTTTCTATGGTGTTATGTTTCTATGATTCTATGATTTTATGATTCTGTTCCTATGAATTTATGTTTCTATGATTCTATGATTTTATGTTTCTATGATTCTATGATTTTATGATTCTACGTTTCTATGAATTTATGATTCTATGTTTCTATGAATTTGTTTCTAAGTTTCTATGAATTTATGTTTCTATGATTTTATGTTTCTATTCTTTTATGTTTCTATGATTCTGTGATTCTGATTTTATAATTCTATGTTTCCATCAATTTATGTTTCTATGATTCTATGTTTCTATGATTTTATGTTTCTGTTTCTATGATTCTATGATTTTATATTTCTATGATTCCATGATTTTATATTTCTATGATTCTATGTTTCTATGATTCTATGATTCTATGTTTCTATGATTCTGTTTCTATGATTCTATTTTATGTTTCTATAATTCTATGATTTTATGTTTCTATGATTCTATGATTTTATATTTCTATGATTCTATGTTTCTATGATTCTGTTTCTATGATTCTAGGTTTCTATGATTCTACGTTTCTATGATTCTACGATTCTATGTTTCAATGATTCTATGATTTTATGTTTCTATGATTCTATGTTTCTATGATCCATGCAATGTGTAGCAGTAGAACTGTGGTGTTTTGCAGGTCCAGTCCATGGAGAAGAAGCTGGACTTCCTGGTGAACATCTACATGCAGCGGATGGGCATCCCCCCAACCGAGACGGAAGCTTACTTTGGCTCCAAAGAACCAGACCCTGCACCTCCCTACCACAGCCCCGAAGACAGCAGGGAGCACATCGACAAGAACGGCTGCATCATCAAGATCATCAGGTCCACCAGCTCCATGGGGCAGAAGAACTTCTCCGCCCCTCCGGCCCCGAACAACGCGTGCCCACCCTCGACGTCGTGCCAGCAGCAGGCCTACCAGCGGCAGAGCCACGGCTCCTCGCCCGTCGGCGACCCCGGCTCGCTGGTGCGCATCCCACCGCCGCCCTCCCACGAGCGCTCCCTCTCGGCCTACAGCGGCGGGCACAGGGCGAGCGCGGAGTACCTGAGGAACGAAGACATTACAACCAAACACCACGAGAGTGCCATGAGAGACAGCGACACCTCCATCTCCATCCCCTCGGTGGACCACGAGGAACTGGAGCGCTCTTTCAGCGGCTTTAGCATCTCCCAGTCCAAAGAGAATTTGGACATCCTTAACAACGGTTGCTATGCAGCCGTGGCCAAAATCAGACCCTACATTGCAGAAGGGGAATCAGACACCGATTCTGACCTCTGCACACCCTGTGGGCCTCCTCCCAGGTCGGCCACCGGTGAGGGACCCTTCAGTGACATGGGCTGGTCAGCCCCGAGGCAGTGAAGCCTTCTTGCAGTCGCCGAGCCACGTCCAAGCGCAGGCAGCTGCCCGCTCCAGCTGTCCACGTGTGGAACTTCTCAAGGAGATTGACAGCTAAGGTTTTCCTCCTTCTAGGACATCCTTAGCTGGCCGATGCTTTCTTGCAGCTTACTCTGGGTAGGGGAGGGGGGAAATGAGCAGGTCCAAGCCTGCATTTGTGGAAGAGATCATGGCGGTGAGCAAACTGTGGAGCTGTGAGGTCCACATTTCTTTCATACTCTCTTTCTAAGATCACCAGGTGAAATTATTCCATGGTGAGGGGTAGGTGGCTTGCATTTCTTGGGAATCTTCAGAAGTGCAGGGCAGGAATAAATCACCCAGCCAGGGCTTTTTGGAGGTCACGGGAACCGGTGGCCAACAAGTGTTAGGTGGGCATTGCCATGTCATGGCAGAGGTGAGGATATCTTTAGGTATTTAGGAGCTGTGCAACAAACACCTGTCTGCTTCTGGCTTGGATTTCAGGTCATGTGTAATTAAGGAGGGGCTGATACTCTGGCTCCTCATTAACCATCAGGAAGTTGGCATAATTCCAATATAATACATGGAAATGTGGGAGTGTTGTGTGTGCTGCTGGAGGAGAGGAATGGCGACTGGAATATTTGCATCAACAGAAGGCATGGCCTTAAGTTGGGACAGGTTAGGACACCACTCTGATTTGGAGTAGCTTGGGAATGATCTCACTGTAGGAAACGGAAAAGTTCAGCAAGAGGAGGTTGGGTGCAAGAAAAGAGACAACTCAGAGGGCAGAGAAAGAGGACAAGAGACTATAAGGCTTGAATGTTATGTTTCAAGCCATGTATTATATTTAATTACTGCTCCTCCTGTTGCCAACAAACCTGGAGGTGTTTTGGAAGCAAAGGCAGCCTCTCTGGAGGGGGCTGCCATGGGGTGAAGCCATTCTCATGGTCCTCAGTGCTGCTGTGGAGGCAGAGCCACCAGGCCAAAGGCAGAGGGTGGGTATGCAAGATGTTGTGGCCCCTAGGTTGCTGCGAGTCGAGTGCTGAGCTCCATCCTTTGGACCTGTGGGGTTCAGAGCGGGCACTTTTCTCACAGTTTGCATTGTGCCTGAACACTTTTGCACACACTATGCCCTGTGAAAACCTTCCCTTTCTTCTTCTGCCCTGCCAAGAAGCTCACACTCCAGCTCGTGGGGCCTCTCTTGGTTTTGTTTGGATCCCTCCAAGCTGAGTTAAGAGCTGCTTCTTTGTTTCTTTATGGTCTTTCAGGAGCCTCTTAGCTGGGTTTGCCCACGAGTTGTGCCAATTCTGCCCTGTTTCACTGAAGAATTTTCTCTGGGAGAGGTCACTGTGTGGTCACTGGGAACCTCAGCTGGGGAAGGCAAGGGCAAAAGTGATGCTCAGAGGGTTTTTTTTTGGGACCCAAACGAAGTCACAAAGTGATCCTTTGCATGGATAGGTTGGTGGGGTGGGTTTGGTTGGCTTGGTTGGGTTTTTTGCAAGGAGATGGATCAGGAAAATTGGTGTTTGGGATCCATCTCCAGGGCTGGGACACCACAGCTGGAGTTGTGCCTCTGAACCCTCCCTGTGCATCTAGAGCCCAGGGCCTGTGTGTCTTTTCTGCTGGGGCTGTGCCTGTGATTTCAAATCCTGTCTCCACATTTTGCCTATGTTGTACCCAAGAGGATGTTCAGGTGACAACTTCATCTCTGTGTGGCCTTTGAAAGGTAGAATATTGATTTGCTTGGGGTGAAGGGACAGTCACAGCCTTTTTCTCTCCTGTTTGCTTGACCAGAGACAGCAACAGGGTAGGTGTGGGATTATTTGGAAGGTGTGGGTGCAGTCTGACAGCTTATGACAGGAAGCAAACCATTCTGTTGCTGATGCTCAGGACCCACACCCAGGTCTTTGCATGGGATTGAGGAGTGGGGAAAGGCTCTGCACAATTTTTCCTGCCATTTTTCACCCTTCAGGAGGGGAAAACACTTTTCTTAGAAGGAACTTGGGCTTCCAGCTGTGGCAGTTATTTTCTTTCCCATTTGATCCACCTCTTGGTTACCTCCTGCATTTTTTTCCCCACTTTGCTTGCACTCCCAACCTTTTGGCTCCAGATTTCCTTGTGCAAAGTGAACTCAGCAATGCCCTTTGACTTCCACAGAGAGAACTCTTTGGCTGCAAATTGTGCAGATGTTCCCTTTGGCATGAGCTGCCTTCTGGTAGAGCAAGAAATGTCAGCAGGTCCCAGATCAGCTTTGGTGGCACTCATTTTCTGGTGACCACAAGAACAGAGATTGCATTGGGTGAGGTAAAAGCCAACACTGCTCCAGCCAGCTGCTCACTGCAGATTCTGTCCAAGTCAGAGATAACAAAGATTCATTACATTATTTGTCTGCAATTGATTTTTGAGGCCTGCTGGAAATTTGGCAGAGAAGGAGTAGGATATAAATGCAGGAGCGTGAGAGCCTGGCAGGGCCATGTGGCCCAGCTGCAGCACAGGTACAGGACTGCTCTTTAATACTGGAAATAAAGTCAACAGGACTTCAAGACACAATTTTTGAGGCATCTCATTTTCATCATGTCCTCACTCTGATGCCCTGCTGGCTCTGCTTTGAATGTCAATTCCCCCATTCTCACTGCAAAATCCTTTCTCCTGTCCACCTGATGTTAGACCCTTGAAAGCAGATACTGCCCATGAGAAGATACAGTTCCACTGTGACCTCCAAGTTCTCCACAGGCTGAAATCTGGCAGAAAAACCTTTAGGGACTGCAGCATAGGAATTGTGTTTTCCTTCTTCAAGATACCACATTGGAGTTTGCAAAGATCTTCTGACTTGTAGCCTTGGAAGGTTTTGAGTTGATCACACAATCAGTGATTAGAGAGATCTGGTTTGTGTTCTGGCAGCACAGGTTGCAGCTTGCTGCTACAGATGTTCTTCAGCATGAGGGTGGTGAGAGCCTGGCAGGGGTTGCCCAGGGAGGTGGTGGAAGCCTCATCCCTGGAGGTGTTTCAGACCAGGCTGGATGAGGCTGTGGGCAGCCTGATCTGGTGTGAGGTGTCCCTGTCCATGGCAGGAGAGGTGGAACTGACTGATCCTTGTGGTCCCTTCCAACCCTGCCTGATTCTATGATTCTGTGATTACATATGGAATTACTGGTGTGTTTTTTTTTGGAAGGGGTAAGAAATACCTCACCTTTATCTGTGCCATCATTCCAAAGGAATCCTGACACCTGCCTCCATCCACAACCATGCCATAAATCATCACTTCTCATCCATCCACCCAAAAAGTCCTAGGGTTTTGAGTTGATTTATACCAGAATTGGCCCTAGATAATGCTTCTCATATCCATGAGATGATTTCTGCCTGTGTAAAAGATGACAGCCTGCTCCTTGCTTATTGACATAAATCATTTCATTCTTGCCCTAAATCATAGTCCAATACTCCCTGCAAAGTTTCCACCTTGAATCCCTCAGGTCCCCCATGCCTATATCACACATTCCTGGTGGCAATCTCCCATGAGAAGTCTTGGCCACTAGGTTAAAAGAAACTAAATCAGGTTCATTTGGTTAATAAGGCAGAGCCAGTGGCCTTCAGAAGGATGAACAGGCAAACTTTGAGCCTCTGCTGAACCTCTCTAGGGCTGGTCTTTACTCCCCTGTTCCTCCCAAGTCTGATTCTGTATTTTTTGGAGGACAGAAACAAGTTTTAGAAGGTGCCAGGTGTGAACAGATGAGATCAAAGAGAGCTGAAGAAGAGATGAAAGCCAAATTTCCAGCAGGCCATCCTTAACTGCTCAGAGGGTGCCCACACATGGTTGTGTGCACAGAGTCTGTTTTTGAGGTGCCTCTGTGCTGAAGGAAGCCATGGCCTTGGACCAGAGCTTGGAATCTGGTCTCCAAGAAGATTTTGGACATTTGATTTCCAGAGGCTGGGTCTAGATGTGGAGGGGAATGTTGCAAATTGGATGGAGCAATCCCTGAGCCTGGGACCTGGAGCCTCAGTCAGGTTTTGGGTGGTTTAGGTCCAAGCATTGAGTTCAGTTTGTCCAAGGAGTCTCTGGAGACATGGCTGGAGGTGCTGCAATCTCTGTGCAGGTGACCCTGAGATGTAGGAGCAGAGCATTAGCCATAGGTCAATTTTCCCAATATTTGGGAAGGGACTTTAATGTAACTCCAGTGCAGGTTTTGTATATGCATTTCCTTGTTGACTCACTTTCTTAGTCACCATTTTTTAGGACCAAACCATCAAGGAACTCACTGAAAACAAACCTCTTGCCCACCAGAAAGCCACTCCCCTTCTTTAGAATTTATTCTGTTCCAAATGCTGCTTTAATAGATCCAAATTGGTTCAGCAGGGCCCCTGCTGTTTGCAGATAAATGGATGTATTTTTACATTTTTAATTGATTTATAAGATTTCCAACTCTGGGAATTTTTAGAAGAAGTTTGGAGAAGCTACCTGAGAAGCCAGAGCACCACCTCAGATAAAACCCCTCCCCTTCCTAACAGATACCCAAAAGGAAAACACATTTATTCTGATTTTTACTCAATGGGAAGCTACCACAGACCTCATTTCCTTCACATCTGCAGACCACTCTGGTCACAGCAATGCAGAATCATTGGGCTGGAAGGGGCCATTAAAGGTCATCCAGTCCAACCCCTCTGCCATCAGAAGGAAGTATGCAACCAGAGCAGACTGGACTGGATGACCTTCAGAGGTCCCATTCTGTGATGACTATAACCAACATGTATGAAAAGAGAAATAAATTCCTGAGGGATTTGCCCAAGAGTTATCCCATACAAAGACCCTTAGCGGTGTTCTCTTTTATCAGGGATGCTAAAATGCCCAAAAGCAGGCTGAGGGTTTCTGTTTCTTCATCCACCTCCATCATCACGTGAGCCCTGACCCCTGGGCCCTTGCTTCCCAGCACTCCTGTGGTCCTCCAGCCCCTCTCACCCTCTCTCCATCCTGGCTCAGCATCTTGTTTTCATCAGCTTCCTCTTCACGAACCAGCAAACAAGGAAATCAGATACAAAAGCTCTTTCACCTCCAAGTAACGTTGAGGCTGGGCCGCCGAGGGCTGTGGCATGGAGGTGAGGGCAGCAGGCCCCCTCCCAGCCCCATGTGGGTCATTGCTGGTTGGCAGTGGTGAAGCAAGACTCTTGCTTTCAGCATCCCAACGGCCTGACTTTTCTGTGCCCCCAAGCAAAACCTGCTCAGAGCCATGGGTGTGGGGTCGTTGGGTTTTTACCAACAAGAACAGGGTTGGTTTGGGTTTGTTTTTTAATCCTAAGGATAATAATAACGCATAGGAATCTTCTTCAGTATATCTTAGTGTCTGATGCCCCAGTGACACAATACTGCTTGCCTTACATTAGTGTCTAGAGGCAGAGGGACTCCACACCTTTTGATACAGTATTAATCACGCTGATAATTTAGGTAGCAGCAGGGAGCGGCTGCTGCAGGAGGAGCAGCCGGGTCCATTTTAACCTATGAATGTGCTTTCCAGACTATCTCACTGACTGTACTCTCAATTTTTGCCTGCTACTGCATGCAGCCTGAGATGAGTAGACAGCAATATGCCCCAAGCTGTATCTGCACTCCCAGATTGCTGTAGTACCTGAGGAGGTCACATTGCCACAAGCATCGTTTCGGGGAGAGGTTTGGTCCTCCCGCTGAGCCCCGTCCCGTGGGGCGCACGGTGCTGCTGTAGCTAACACTGATATACCAAGTGTCTTTTCATGCTGCAACTGACCATTGTCCCATCCCTCTGATACAGCATGCACAACCTCCACTTCTACTGCTTGTAACTACGAGGTAAAGAACCCATGGTTGTACCTGTGGTTCCTTGAAATGTGGACACGGGGAGGGGGGAAATGTGATTGTGTTGGCTGTGTGTAACAGCTTCGTTCCATTTGGATGCCTCTGAAGAAGAGCATCCCAAATGCCCCTTTCTGAGGGTTTGGAGGAGCAGGCAGTGCCTGGCTGGGAGGCTTGGTCTTCACCTGGGAGATGCCATTTGACCCCACATGTGTGGGACTTAACATGTATGTTTTAAACCCAGGGTTCTTGCCTGCATCCAGCTCTGGTGTGCATCTGTGCCTGCAGCCCAGCCCGAGGGGCAAGGGGGAATGTGGCTCCCCAACTCTGGAAAACCCTTTTCGGGGTCTCTTGTCTACAGCCCTTGGGGGCCTTGGGGACCCTGCAGCTGTGCCATAGCCATTCCTTGTGGGAGCATCTCACTCTCCTTATGGAGAGGCACTGAGCTACCTGCATATCTCCATCACTGTTCTGCCCCAGTGCTCCCCACTGTCATACCAGGAGACCTTCAGGGTTTGCCCACCCTGCTGGTGTTTGCAGTCTCTTGCATCTTTTCACACTGCTGCCATAATTTAGTTTGACACTGGTCCCATATCCTCCCCTTGCTTTGTCCAGACTACATACAAGCGAAGATGCAATGCCAGAACTCTGCTCTGAGACTTGCTTTTGGCTTGGCATCACTGGATGCACCAGAGACCTTCATCTTTTGTTGGCATGAGAGCTTTGCTTCTTATTAGCAATTTATTTGCTTCCTCATTGAGCCATCGTGGCCTCAACACATCCCTGGCTTTGCTGCTGGAGCCTTTCAGTGCAGGGATGGGAGTTTCTTTTACCCCTCTATGGGTTTGTCCTCTTGGCTTTAGGTGATTGTGGTGAAAGAGGGATGAAGATTTGGGTTGAGTTTTCTTCTCAAGTTGAATGTCTTGGAGAAGAGTTTACAGAGCAGCAGTGTTGATGATTTTGCTTCCTGAAGTGAGAGCTTTCAAGATCCCAGTTCCCTTCAGCTGTCCATGCATGTGGCTTTGCATGCCAGGCTCCAGCTCCACAATGGAAATGGAGAGCAGCTGGTCCCAGCTGTGGTTATTTCCAAAGCTGCCAGTGAACCTGGAAGCATCTTGCCCCCTCCTAACTCCTGTAAATACAGCCTCAGATTAATTGTTCAAGCAACATCTGTTTGCCTAGTCCTGAGAAACTTGAGCTAACTGCAAAGCTTTCCAAAACTTAGTGCCAAGCTCAGGCTAGATTTCACCTGCAGCTATGCCTATAATTCCTTAGGGCAGCATTAATGGTGTCCAGTAGAGGCCCTGCCAGAATCACCAGTTTGGATGGCTCTGGCCCAAAATCCAAGGCTGAATGTCATGCTGCCAATGAAGCCTCCCCTGGACTTTCTGCTCCATTTGACTGTGGGCCTGGGGAGATGATTTTTCCTTCCCTTTCCACACAAGAAAAGATCAGCACAAGCCTTGCAAGCCAAGATGAGAAAATTCCTCCTTATTTAGCATGCCATGGGCACCTTCTGCTAGGAATAGAAGAGGCACTTCACAATAAGCCCTTAAAGCTGACCAAGGCAGTGGCCATGACCTGGTGTTTCACATAGGCCATGATGCTCAAGAAAAGGATTTACTGTGGATGTGAATGTAGAGGGCTCCTTTGACACCTCTACAGACAAACACATTCTGCCTTGCTGATGATCTGAGGAGAAGTCATCAAAGCTGGTGACAGGTTTTTGCTGTCCTGCTTGGTTACTCACACTGGTCCAGCACCTTCCCTGGAGCTGAAGGTGTCCTGCACTCCTGTCAGCAGGCAGGATGGGGACCTTTCTGTCTTGGTTACTCTTCCCCACCACCCAAACCCTAAAATTTGAAGTTTCTTCACTTTTTCTGAAGATAAATTCACACACAAGGTGGAGAACCTGAGACCTTCAGGCACATTGAGGCCAAACAAGATACAGCCAAGAAACAATTTTGCTATTGTAAAGCAAGGGCAGATTTTAAACCTAGCTGCACCTGCTACATGGTACATCAACAACTTTAGGAGACTCAATAAATTATTCTTCTACATGTTTTATTCTCTTCTCACTAATTCCGAGGTGTCACTTCTTATGCAGCAACACTTCACACACTCAAACTGTTTCTCCACTATAGACATTGTATTACTGAGATTCATCTTTGCTTGGTGTGACTCTGGCACATGTGTACTGCACCCAGGTCACAGAGAATGGGTTGGGGTGGAAGGGACCTTCAGGATCATCCAGTTCCAACCCCACTGCCATGGGCAGGGACACCTCCCAGCAGAGTAGATTGCTCAAGGTCTCATCCAACCTGGCCTTGAATGCTTCCAGGGAGGGGGCACACCAAAAGCTGATCATCTAATTGACATACATGTGTTGAACAGACATCAAACAAAGTGTGCCCTGCCTCAGTGTAACTGGGGAAAGAGGGGGAAAAAAAAAATCAAGATAATATCTTGTTAAGAAATCCACTGCATTCATATGCTGCTTTAAACAGGTTTCACCAGGAAGCAACAATAAAGGAGATTGCTTTATAAAAACAATAAAATCCCTGAGCCAAACACAGCCCTTCCCAAAAAAAGTTCTCAACTGCTGGTTTTCTATATATCCTCCACTGCTGCTCATCTGAACTGTAAATTCTGTACAGGCTGAATGAAGCTCACAGTTTATCTTTGTCATAACCTGCAGGGATTGAAAAGGGCAACTTTGAAAGGATTGAAAGGATTGAAAGGATTGAAAAGGGCAACCCAACTTTGGCTGCAGAAGCTTGGGTGTGGTGTTTGTGCCCATGCAGATGCCTGATGCTGTACACAGACACAGGCACAAACACTTTAAAACTGCTAAAGGTGCATCTGAGATGCACTGGGGGGCAGAGAAAAAAACCTTTTTTTTTTTTTTTTTTTTTTGGAGGTAGGAGTCAACTAGTAAACTTTTCTTGGAGATGGGAGTGGGTAAAAGCAAACCAAAAGACTATTTCAATAATGTTTTTCCTATCCAAAAGGAGGTCAATGTGCAATTGCCACCCCAGAGAGAAATCCCACTCCTGAAAGCAGCAGGCAAAGCTTTGAACGATCATTTCTTTGGCTTCCTTTCAAACAAGCAAACAAAAGAACATAGAAACCTTTGCCAATTCCAAGCCCTAACCAAAAAGCTCATTCCTGGTCTGTGTGGCCAATCAGTTGGTCCCACACCAAGGGCAAAGGCTGGGACAGGATGAGCCTGATGCAGCTGTGCTGGCTGATGGGCAGTGCCATGCTCTTCCAAAGCTGGCATCACCCTAGTAGGGTCTACTGCCTGGGCAGAGCATCCTGCTGCCCTGTGGCTTCTGCTCTTGCTTTTGCCTAGATCTTGGATAAGAGATATTTAAGAAGAGAGTCAACAAAAGCCCATTTTTCATCTTAGAATTATGAAAGAGACAACAAATAGATAATAACCAATGTTGTGAATTGATCAAGGAGTAATAACCTAGCTCTCTGATTTTCCAACCAATCTGATTTTCCAAGCAGATCAGACCTTTGACTCCAATTTCCCCTGTGCAGAGATGTCACCAACCTCACCAAAGGAGTCACCCTCCAGGACTGAACTTTGCCCATATTTGCCTAGATGTAAGATCCTACCGAGTAGAATTTGTCCTTCAGACTTTAAGCTAAATAAACAAAGGGATGAGAAGCAATAAATGCTGCTGGATACCAGCGGAAAAAAACACCAAGCAGGCTTTTCCCCCTGGCCTGAAATTAATCTTTAGGTCCAAAGTTACTGGCTGTAAGAGCCACTTTACTCCCAAATATGTCTCTAAGCAAAGGGTGCACCCATTGCTGAAGCATGTTGCCATTTCCCTGAGACACCTTGAAGCTCTCAGGGCCATTTCCCTGAGACACCCTGAAGCAGTCAGGGCCATTTCCCTGAGACACCCTGAAGCTCTCAGGGCCATTTCCCTGAGACACCTTGAAGCTCTCAGGGCCATTTCCCTGAGACACCCTGAAGCAGTCAGGGCCATTTCCCTGAGGCACCTTGAAGCTCTCAGGTCCATTTCCCTGAGACACCTTGAAGCTCTCAGGGCCATTTCCCTGAGACACCCTGAAGCTCTCAGGGTTTCTAACAGCATGAGGCTCATTTGGCCTTAACTAGGCTGGGAATGGTTCATGCATTTGTCCTGATGGTGAGCTGGGAGGTTGAATTCACACAGGAATTTCACAAATGAGGTGCCCTCCTCGCTTGGCACCGGCGCAGGAGCCACACAGCCTTGCCTCCTCCTGGTGAAGACCTGGGGCTCAGCCAGGCATGCAAGTTTGGTTGTCCTGTAGAGAGCAAAGAGAGCTGCTGCTTTGCTTCCTTTCATTTGCTCCGTTGCCTTGGCTTTTTTGCACTTTCGTTTCATCTCCAAAGAATCTCTCATGAATGCCTTGGGTACTTCTGTACAATTTGAAGACATTTTGTATGTATCAAAGGGTACACACACACACACACTTTTCTCTTGTAAAATAGCAATGGGACTTCTTTTTGTTTCCTTTTTGGTTTTCTTTTTGTTTTTTGGGTAGGTTGTTTTGGTTTTGGTTTTTTTTTTTTCTGGTGATTGTGTAATTTCCTCTGTACATTTCGCCCACGACGTCGTGCAGCGTCCACGCGACAGGGACAGGCGCTGGAGTTTTCTGAGGGACTAGCTTGAAGCCAAACGACACAGTCACAGGTGGCTTTACTCTTAAGCATCACAAGAAGAGCAACGAAGCCCTGAATTGAGGCCAGAGCGTTGAGCACGACGCAGCTCACAGGCGGTGACTGTGGCAGCTGCAGGACCGGACTGGTGCGACACTAACAACCAACAGCGACGGTTGCAATCGGAAGGGAAATGGAGGAAAGTTAAATAATCACAGTTCATTAATTTAAGCCTCAAAGCATCAGAATGGAAAATTTGCATTCAGTACCAATACCAGAGATTTAACCTTCATGAGATGAAATACACATTTATTTTTCTTTGCACTTCCTCTGCTCACTGTGTTTGTTTATTTCGGGTGGACAAAGGGAAAAGGGTTTGGAATGAGAGGAGAGGAGATTTAGACTGGATGTGAGGAACAAGTTCTGCACCATGAGGGTGCTGGAACACTGCAGATGGTTGTCCAGGGAGGGAGTTGAGGCCTCATCCCTGGAGATATTCAAGGTGAGGTTGGACAAGGCTCTGAGCAACCTGACCTAGTGGAGGATGTCCCCTGCTGACTGCAGGGAGATTGGACTAGGTGACCTTTGGAGGTCCCAACCCAAACCCAAACCATTCTATGATTCTTGGTGTTTTGGGGTCATATTTAATGGGTGATGAGGAGGAGCGAGATGGGGACTGAGGGCCTGACCCTTCCAGGCATTAAACCTTTAAACCTCCTTTTTCTCATTTCATAGAATCACAGGATGGTTTGCATTGAAAGGGACCTTTAAAGGTCGTCTACTCCAACTCCCAAATATTGGACAGCATTTCTAACACAGGCAATATTTTCTTTCTGATATATGAAATCCAGCTCAGAAATCTCTAGTGCCCACAGCTCCAAGGACATTGTTCCTTCAGAGTCCTTAACAATATTGATTTCCTTAAGGTTAGACATGAGGCACCTCCTGACAGACGAGGGATGGTTATCGAAGTGCTTTGCTCCCCTTGCCAGCTCCTTATCGCTGCGCTAAAAACTGAGGCTGGTGTCAGCAAAGTGGGCTCAGAGCCAAGGAATGGCACTGCCAAGGGACCTTTATCTCTCCCACAAGTTATCTTGCTTACCAGGCATCAGCCCTAAATTAAGAAAGTGCAGGCTGGCTTTTGGAGGGCTCTCCAAGGAGCGAAGGGAACGGATTGGCAGCGCTTTCCATAGTGAGGCTGCCTGATGAAACTGCAGCTCCAGTTTGCAAGAGGATAAGGAAAAAAAGGACAATCCCTCTCTCCTCACTGAAGGTTTTGTTGTGTTGGGTTTTTTTTTTTTCCCAGAAAAATAAGGTATGAGAACCCAAATGAAGCAGTGCCTGGATTTTAAAGAGCCTGCCAGTTATTTGGACAAGGCAGTGAAAGAGGTTTGGCAGAACAAACCCTTCCTTCAGGCACAGAGCTCCCCTGGTTGTACCAGATGACTTGGCTGGAAGCCTTCAGCAGCTCCTGGCCTCCCCAAAGCCCAGAGAGGGCCAGGTGTGAGCATTTCCCAGTGGATACAGCACATTAAGGTGAACGTAGATAACATCATTAGGTTTTATCTCATTATGTTGCACACCAGGGAGAGAAGCAGGAAAATTCTCAACCTGCTAAATCACATTTCCACACCATTTGAGCAGGCTTGTGCACAGGCATGTGCTGTGCCCAAATGCTGTCCTGCATCTGCCCCCACCACCCAAGCAGAGATGCTGGTGGAACCAGACAGGGAACCTGCTGTGCTGGAGCAGAACTGAGCTACCCAGCAGACCTGGAGTCCTTGCTCACATGTTCAACAAGGGATAGCATGAAGGTGGAGACATTGCTTTTTGCTGGCAGTTGGCCACCAGTGCCCTGAGAGTCTGGTCCAGAGGAAACATCACGAGGCCCCTTTTCCCCACACTGGTAAATCACAGGCTCACAGGATGGCAGGGGTTGGAAGGGACACAAAGAGATCATCCAGTCCAATCCCCCTGCCAGAGCAGGACCAGACAATCCAGCTTAGGCCACACAGGAACACATCCAGACAGGCCTGGAAAGGCTCCAGAGANTCATTTGTGGAGCAAGCAAATGTTGGAGTATTAGAAAAGATTCATGTGAACACAAACTACCCAAATTCCTCAGGCCTGCAACTGCCCTGGCTGTCATAGGAACATACCCACTTGGTCTTCTCACACCTAAAGATCCTCAAAGGAAAGTAATTTTTACTCAGCTGAGAATCAGAGAATCAGAGAATCAGAGAATCATACACTGAGTCAGGGTTGGAAGCAACCACAAGGATCAGCCAGTGCCAACCCTCCAGCCATGCCCAGGGACACCTCACACTAGATCAGGCTGCCCACAGCCTCATCCAGCCTGGCCTTAAACACCTCCAGGGATGGGGCCTCAGCCACCACCCTGGGCAACCCCTGCCAGGCTCTCACCACTCTCATGCTGAAGAACTTCCTCCTCACCTCCAGTCTGAATCTCCCCACCTCCAGCTTTGCTCCATTCCCCTAGTCTTGTCACTCCCTGATAGCCTAAAAAGTCCCTCCCCAGCCTTTTTGTAGCCCACTTCAGATCCTGGAAGGCCACAAGAAGGTCACCTGGGAGCCTTCTCCTCTCCAGACTGCACAGCCCCAACTCTTTCAGTCTGTCCTCATAGCAGAGGTGCTCCAGCCCTCTGAGCATCCTCGTACAGCTTCTTTGAGCAGGCTTATTTTATCCTCAGTGCCTTTTACTGTGTGGTGTCTCATGAGTCCTGATGTTGTGGGGCAACACAATGACACTGCAGTGGCTTGGGGATGCTCCTAGTGAAGTTCACAGCCTGGTTTAAGAAGCTGAATAGAAGTTGTTTTTTCCTGGATGTGCATGGATATTTGGGGGATGAAATTTGCAGGCTGAACTCTGCCAAGCTGTGATATAATGGGAGGTGTCCCTGCCTGTGGCAGGAGGTTGGAACCAGATGATCTTTGAGGTCCCTTCCAACCTAAACTATTCTATGATCCTCAGCAGGATTCCAGTGCAGGTATTGCTGTGCCATATTGACTAATTAAACCATTTAGTGTCCCGGGAGATGAAAGAAACATTTCTTCCCTATTCACTGGAGGGGAAGCAGGAATTGTTACAAGGCAGGTTATAAACATCTAGCTTGGTGATTTTGGACACCCTGGCTAAGAAACCTGGATCTTCTCTGTCCAAGGTGAAGAAAAATAATCCAGCTACAACTTTTTGGTCCCAGCAACACCCAAATCATCACTGGGGTTTCCAGTCCCAGTGGGTAGAAACCTTTTTCCTTCCTCAAGCTCTCAGTGGCAAAACCATGAATGAAATCACTCTGGTGCCTTTAATTCTGCTCCAGCACTGCTCTGGGGTATCACTTACCTTTATTACAGTCTTGGCAGCTCTCTCCTGTTCCCATCAATAGTAACCTAATGATGGGTTTGGGCTTAAAGTAGCTTTCTGGAAAGAGAAATCTTTCTCAGCAAGGTGGTCACTCTCATTTGATGTAAGGAAGTTAATAATACATGGCTGAAGAGAAAGAGATAAAATGAAAGGGAAGGAAGAGAAAGTGGTCACAGACTTTAAAAGATGATGCAGTTTGGCATGGATAAAGAATTTGGTGGATAATGGAATGTGAGATTTTTCACACAAAACTCATCAGCAAGTTGTTTCTCTCCTGCTAACAGGAGGCAAGTCAGAGATGCAGAGAAGAGGTTTTTGGCTACAAGTGAAAAACTGGCAGCTGTTGAACTTAAAGACTAAATAAATCAATCAGTGTCCCCAAGCTCCTCTTTTGCCTTTGGTTTTCAGAGAGTTCAGCTGCAGCTGAGTCGGCCCCAAGCCATCCTCCATGGCCAGATCCATCAGTTGCACAATCCTGATGATTTACTGAAGAAGGGTTCTAGGCACACTGACATTATCACTCCAAATCTGCTAGCACCAAGAATGAGCAGAAGTCTTCCTGCTTCCAGGGCAACTTTAGGTTGAATATTGGGAAACACTTCTGCACTGTGAGAGTGGTCAGAGATTGGAACAGGCTACAGGAGAGCTGGGGAGGGTCTGTGGTTGTAGGGCAAGGGGCAATGGTTTTAAACTAGAGCAGGATAGATTTAGACTACACATTAGGAAGTTTCATGTAAATATAAGGAGGATTTGGTTTTCCCTGTGAGGGTGACAGAGCCCTGGAACAGGCTGCCCAGGGGGGTTGTGGAGTCTCCCTCTCTTGACATATTCAAAACCTACCTGGATGTGTTCCTGTGTGATCTGGTCTAGGACATCCTGCTCTGGCAGGGGGTGTTGGACTGGGTGAGCTTTCCAGGTCCCTTCCAGCCCCTGACATTCTGTGAGTCTTTGATTAAGAGGAAGTTCTTTACTGTAGGGGTGGCAAGACACTGAGATGGGTTGCCCAGAGAAGTTGTAGATGCTTCATCCCTGGAAGTTTTTAAGACTAGGTTGGATGGGACCTTGAGCAACGTGGGCTTGTGGGAGGTGTCCCTGCCCATGGCAGAGGGGTTGGAACTAGATGATCTTTGAGGTCCCTTCCAACCCAAGCTGTTCTGTGNGACCTTGAGTGACCTGTACTAGTGGGAGGTGTCCCTGCCTATGGCAGGGGATTGGAACTAGACGAGCTTTGAGGTCCCTTCCAACTTTCCCATTCTATGATTCTATGATCCCCACGCATTGTGTGCCTCGTATCGACTGCCAGCAGAGGGGCTCAGAGCTGACATTCTCCTGTCGGTCCTGCAGGTAAGCCAGAAGATGCTTTCAGAGGAAGGCAGCTTGCTGGAGGCGTGCAGCCTGCCAGAGCCTGGACCCTAGATGGCAGAGCGAACACACTGCTGAGCACCTTGCTGGAACCTGAGGCAGAGCACAGCCCCAGCCCTGACATCATGCAATCGTTCAGGCTGGGAAACATCTTCAAGGATGGAAGCAGAATAACTTGTTCCCTTTTCCAGCTGAACTTCTGGGTCCTTCAGAGTCCAGAAAGCCTCCTGGCTGCGTGGTTAGTATAGTTAAGCACCAATGTGTGTCCAGCTCTGGGCCCCCCCCCTCAAGAGGGACATAGAACTGCTGGAGAGAGTCCAGCACAGAGCCACAAAGATGCTGAAGGGAATGGAACAGCTCTGGTAGGAGGAGAGCCTGAGGGAGCTGGGGCTGTGCTGCTGGGAGGAGAGGAGCCTGAGAGGTGATTTCATTCATGTTTATAAACATGTAAAGATGAGTGCCAGGAGGTTGGAGCCAGCTCTGCTGGGTGATGCCCAGTGCCAAGCCAAGGGGCAATGGATGGAAGCTGAGGCATAGGAAGTTTCATGTAAACATGAGGAGGAATTTTTTTCCTTGTGAGGGTGACAGAGCCCTGGCACAGGCTGCCCAGGGCTGTTGTGGAGTCTCCCTCTCTGGAGATATTCAAAATCCACCTGGATGTGTTCCTGTGTGATCTGGTCTAGGAGATGCTGCTCTGGCAGGGGGGTTGGACTGGATGAGCTTTCCAGGTCCCTTCCAGCCCCTGACACTCTGATTCTGTGAAAATTGGACAAAATAGAGTGGAGTTTCTGAGGAGCCTTAGAGAAGGACTCCTTATAACCAGCCAGCCTGGGGCTCTTGCCCTGAGGAGAAGCAAAAGATCACTCCCAGAACTGGGCACACACCTAAGCTGTGCCCACAGCCCCAGCCCAGCAGTGCAAAGCATATGGATTTCAGTTCTCCTAAATAAAGGAAAGATTTGGACCTTCCCTGGTTTTAGGAGGTCTCCCTTAGGATGTCTGTAGAGTGGAATCAATATTGCTGGCAAAAATGAAGGGATTTGGTGAGTCTGGTTTCCTACATGGGACAAACTCCTGTGTTCTGGTAAGGAATGGGAGGGTCTGAGAAAGGTGCAAAGCTGCTGGGTGGGCAACTACAAAAGACTTGATCCTGGCCTCCTGCTTTTCATGCTGAGGGTGGTTGGAGAAGAAAAGCATTTTTGTTTTATCCCATGATTTATTGATTACATTGAATCATAGAATGGTAAGGTTGGAAGGGACCTCAAAGGTCATCTAGTTCCAACCCCCCAGCCATAGGCATGGACACCTCCCACTAGCACAGGTCACTCAAGGCCTCCTCCAACCTGGTCCTGAACACCTATATTATAATCATAGGAATCATAGGATCCTTTGGGTTGGGAGGGACCTTTGAAGGTCATCTAGTCCAACCCCTCTGCAGTCAGCAGGGACATCTTCAACTAAAGTAGGTTGCTCAGAGTCCCATACAAGTTTTTTTCTCCTCTGGCTTCTGAAGGTATTCTCCTTCAGCACGTCAGGAAAAGCAGGGCTGGGGAGGGATCCTCCTGCCTCATCTCCACCACCTGAGTTTCCACCACTCAGCTTTGCTGTGGGTGCCTCAATGCCTCCAGTCATGCTGCAGCTCCTGTAGGTACAGCTCTGCAGGTCCATCAGTGACCTGAGAGGTGCACTAGTCCAGGGAGGGAGTACCAGAGCAGGGGCTCAGGAGTGATCAGGTCTGTTTCAGTTTTAATTCTTACTTAAATTATTTTTTCCCCCCTAGTATCAGGAAAGAAAAGATTGAGTCTTTAATAAATTTTGCTCAATAAATGTTGCTAAATTGAAGGATTAAGGATGAAGAATGAAGGGCATGAATCAGAGAAGCAGCTGTACATGAGGTCTTGTCCTGCTGCAGCCCATTCATCTGCTGGTGGTCCACAGCAAAGGCTGGAGGTGTCATCTGAATCCCTCAGGAGGAGCAGACCTGGGCACACAGGTCTGGCACTGCCACCACATCCGAGCTGCCCAGCACTACCCTGACATGTCACTTGGGCTTGAGTGGGGAGGTTTGAGAAAGGGAAGTGAAGGAAAAAAAATCTGGGATCGCCAGCCTCAAAATAAGGGAGAAATGAAGGAAAGGTGAAGCAGAAAGGTCCCAGTCCCTCCCATCCAGCCCGTGGTGCATCTTCGAGTGCGTGGGACCCTCTGACCATGCAAGGGCAGCTCAGCCTCGGACTTCCATGCTAAAGCAAGCACTGTTAAGCTCCCCTGGACCAGGACAGCATTGATGTACCAGGCTGTGCAGCCACAACCTTCTCCCCAGCAGATGGTGCAGGAGCTTTGCTTCCAGAGCCGGCAGCGCATCGCTTGGTTAATTGGGGATGTTTATTAGTGCAGTGGTGATAACCTGGACCTTTCTGCTCTCATTTACTTTGTGTCCTGCAGATTACAAGGGCTGTGCTCATCTCCTCTGCATCCAAAGGCCAGTGACACCATCCTGTGAAAAGGGAATGAAGCTCCTACATAGCTTCAGTTGTACTTGAGAGGGAGGGAGACTATTTTCCCCCAGCTTCATTGCTTCCTTTCCTGTGTTGACCAGTGCTATTTAGCTAATGGACACAGAGCTCTTTGAAGATGTATGGCACTTTGTAAAGTCTTAGTAGGCTTACTCTGCATTAGTCATAAAAGGCAATGGTGCAATTCATCTTCCAGTGCAGCATGGAAGCCTTTGGGACCAGCTGAAGAGCTGATTTACTTTCTCTCTTCCTAATGGAAAGAGGGTTAGAAGGCTGAAGCTGGGCTTTGAGAGAAGTGCTATGTGATGGATGTGGATGGGTTGTCTGATAGAGAAATGAGATGGCTGAGAGAAGAATAAAGGCAGGGTTGGTTTTTTGTTTTGTTTTGTTTTGTTTTGTTTTGTTTTTTGGCAAATCAAATTTCTACAGCTTTCTAGGGTCCAACATGGGCAAGGTGGGGTTATCCAAAATGGAAAATAAGCTGTTTTAATGGTTTGGAGTTCTGGAAAGCTGAGGGTAAACACCACTGCTCTTGCAGAAACGGGAAGTCTTCAGCAATCCCGTTTCCCCACAGCACCCACATCATACAGGGTGCTCAGCATCCTTCTCTGAAGCCTCACAGCTGGGCTTTGCCCAGGGACATATTCTCCAATGCCATATGTGGGACAGCAATGAAGATGCTTCCAAGCTCTACTTGCACTCCACTAACTACACCAGCTACATCCTTCTTAGATAGTGGTAGATGAAGGGTATCATGTGCATGGACTGGTGAACTAATGACTTCAACTGAGCATCAACAGAGCTTGTGGCTCCTCCAGAGAAGGTACCTGATACAGCCAGAGTCTGCCTAAGGCAACACACAGACTTCAGCTCACATGGGCTGGGAAGAATTCATAAAACCTTTCTGGTTCTGGATGTTGTCTTAAGCTGTAGTCAGAGACGTTTCCAGGTGTCCCACAGATGTGGTGTCTGATTTCTGGAAGGATGGGGCCAGACTGAAAATGTTCAGAATCAGGGTAGTTGGGAGTCTCGAGCAACCTGATCTAGTAGGAGATGTCCTGCCCCATGGTAGGGAAGATGGAACTAGATGATCTTTAAAGTCCCTTCCAACTCTAACTGTTCTATGACTCTTCTCTGTGGTGCCCAGTGACAGGAAAAGTGACACTGGGCACAAATTGGAACCCAGGAGGAAAAACTTTGTTGTGAGAGTGCAGAGCCCTGGAGCAGGCTGCCCAGAGAGGTTGTGGAGTCTCCTCCTTTGGAGAGATTCCAGCCCTGCCTGGCCACTGTGATCCTGGCCAAGCTCCTGTGGGTTCCCTTGCTTTAGGTGGGGGGTTGGACTGAATGATCTCCAGAGATCCCTTCCAAACCCACCAGGCTGGGATCCTGGGATTGTGCCCTGATGGCCAAGGCACAAACTAAAAGAAGCAGACCCTGGGTAGTGTTTCTGAATGTTTTAGATCCCATCTTCCATGTCTGAGCACAATGTCTTGAAGGAACCAAGCATCTTGCATCTCACAGTTTCTTCATGTGCTGGAGATGCTGCTCCATGGGGTGTTGTATTTTTTGTAAGTGACACTCAGGGACCTCCTACAAGCCCAACCCATGTGCTCGGGGCAGCTGCTGTGCACTGATGGCTTGTGCTGGTAGAGGAAAACCTGTCATCTCCTGCACAGCTGAGAGAGGGAGGGGCAGAGAGACAGAGGGAGCTGCTAGAAATGGCCCAAGAAGTTTTCTCTTGGATCACATAGACAGAACTTCAATTTCAAGAGCTGGAAATACACACCAGATGGAAGAGACCCATTTGTGAAAGAGCAGAACTTGGCAAGTGATGGCTGAAACAGTTAACATCAGCTTCTGTGTCCTTCGAAAGCTGTCTTTATTTTTCTTTTCTTTTTTTAACCTGAAATCCCACTTGAAAAAAGTAATAAAAGCAGAAGAGATTTTACAGCACATGATGGATAAATGTCAGGTCTCCTGCTGAGACAAGACCCTTGAATGTTCCTCTTCCGACAAAATGAATCCTGGCCCACCCCTGGTGCTTGTCCTGCTGTTGTTCACAGCCTTCTGGCATGGAGAGAGATCTTTTCTTCTCTTATTGCTTTTCAGCCAGTCTCTAGCCAGTCCTCAAATCCTCCTCTTACTGTCTGGGTTGGAAGAGACCTCCAAAGGTCATTCAGTTCAACTCCCTCTGCAGTCACCATGGACATCCTCTACTAGATCAGGTTGCCCACAGGCCTGTTGAACCTCATCTTGAGTATCTCCTGTCCACTTTTGCAGTCCTTCATTAGGACCCTCTGTCCTTCCAGGCTCTTTGTCAAGGTCTCATGGGAGCTGAGAGCTCCCTCAGGTCACTGCTCCCATGGAAATGCTTGCAGACCCTTTCCAGACAGTTTTCCCTTCCCAGCTCAGCTCTCTGGAAATAGCAGCCTGCCCACATTTGGCCACCTTGTCTGGAATGAGGCAGATGAAGCCTGTAAAACTCTTTTCCTGACATTCAGAGCTGCTAATATTTAATGGAAACTGTTGCCTTGGTATTTGCATTTGAAATGAGTTTGCAGCTCCTTAACACTCTTGCCACCCCCTCTACAGCTCTATAGATTCTCTAACTTCACAGGAGCATGCCAGGCTCCAGGTTGTCCTTGGGAGCTTTGCTCATGTGCCCAAGATGAGCAGTTATTCAAACACAACAGTAAATGGACGATGTCATCCTCAGTGCTGCCAAGTTTCA
>WBNM01012271.1:6828-45457 GCA_013399055.1 Ramphastos sulfuratus
CAAATCATGTAAAGTACAAGCTGTTGACCCAACCAGCTGGCTCAAATATCCCAGATACAAACTCTTGTGGAATGCTCTAATTGGTGTCAGAATGCTCCTTGTTGCTTTGAATCTTCCTCTTGTTTTGATTCCCCCGGGGGGCCGCTTGCAGGCGGTGTCCTTGGCCCTTCAGATGAGCATTCCAGGCAGGCTGAGAAACTTCAGCTTATAATTTTGCAGTTAGCAAACTTGGTCGGTTAACTTGGATTTGCTCACATATCCAGCTAATACAGAATATCTCCCTACACCTCTGCTGCTCATTTTTTCCTCTGTTTGCTCTTACAGTATTTCCTGTGCCCTCTGAAATACAGGTTGTTTAAAAATACAAGCTGTCCTTTCTTCCTTCACACACTGTGTTCTTGGCTGATTTGATGTATGAAACCTGTATGATGTTAAACTCGTCGTATATTATAATCTTGTCCTTGGTGTTTTGCAGTTTCTATTAACTGCTGTTTATTACATTCTCCTAACAGAAAATCCTCTTTTTAGAATTACTTTTTCCCCATTCCTTTAGTTTTTACTACTGAACTTACATGCTGTTCAGCTACCTAAATCCCAAACATACCTTGGTAAAATCTCAGTGCATATGCTTAAGGTGCTCTCCTTGCTGACTGATCACAGATCTCATCACCTGGCTTCTTCTGCTGTACCGTGTTGGACTTGCACTTCCAGTCCTAATCCTCAATATTCTAAAGAACTTCTCTCCATCTGTTTTCCTCTCATTTTTCTCTTGCTCTTTGTGCTTTTCTAGATTATTTTCCTTCTCAGCAAATATCCCTGTGGAGTTTGTTGATGTTAGTGAAAACAAGAAGCACTGAATGTGAAGGCAAGTGAGGTAAAATAAATTGGTTCCACCCACTCAGGCAGCAGCCAAACAAGTTGATGTACAATCCAAATGATTTGTCATGGGTAAAGAGGTGGAATGCTTTGGGCAGAGTGCAGAAGGAGCACTGGTGCTTTTTTGTCATGACAGGAAAGTTTTTGTTTCACTAGTGGCTGCTCTGCTTCTGGAAGCTTGTGCTCTTCTGCACACAAGGCACCTTGTCCTGTATAAAATTAACAGATTGGCTGCACATATTGTAAGGGTCTGGAAGCAAACTTGGGGGAAAAGGACAAAGAGTTCCATGTTGAAACAGAAAATACTTTGTAAGGAAAACGAACTTTTGGGAGTTGTAAAATTTAGGTTGATAAATGGGAAGATTATTTTTCAGCTGTTTGTAAGCCTATATGGCAGGCTAAAAGTCCCAACTACCCCATGGTCTAGCTTCAGATGCTGAGGTACTGCTATGCCCTGCCAACCATGTTCAGCAAGAGACTTTCTGAGCTCAGCCTGTTTTGGGGGTAAGCTCTTTTACTTAAGGATTTGTGAATGATTTTTCTTGCATTAATGGAAATGTTAGTTCTTTGGAATCTATGTTAAATGCAAATATCAACAACGTGTCAGGGCAGTGGTTCCAAAGTGTAGTGGCACGTTGTGTGAAGGTACCTTTTGTTTGTATTGAGCCTGGTATTTGAACATTTCTAGTGTCACAACTTTATTTCTGTATTATGAGGCAATTGTCACTCCTTGGTTTTCTTTTCCTTCACAGTCAGGATTATATAGCTCTTCTATAGTCTAATTACTTTTCTTGTTGTTGCCTTGTATTGTCCTTGCCATTCATCCTTGGTTTATTTTTAGCTAATGTCTTTGCTGGCCAAAGTTAATTATAATTTAATAGCTTCACTCTCGGATTAGCACACTGGGTTTTGCGTTTTTCTTTTCCCAAAAACAGTTTTAAAACATAATTTCTTAGCATTCCCTTCTTGTATTATTCTGCAATTACTTTTTTTTTTTTCCCCTTGTCTTAGCATTATATTTGTCCATATTAATTTTTGATTCTTGTACTTGGCCTGGATGGGATGAAGTTAATTTTCTTCACAGGATCTCAGATGCTGACGTAGTTTAGGTTTTTAATCCAAACAGTGCAAGTAACACAATAATGTTTTAACTGTTGCTTAATGCTGCTTGCACAAGATCTAGGGGTTTTCTGTTTCTAACTGTGCCCATTTCCAGTGAAAAGACTAGAGGGGATGTGCAAGAGATTGGGAGATGACACAATCCAGGCAGGTGATCCAAACTAAGTACTATAAATTTATAATGTTTGGGAAACAAGGTTGTTTTTACAGCAGCTGAATTACAGCCCTGCAGTCATCTCCTATAATCCACTGTACATGGTTTACCCTGATAAATACAAACTTCAGTGTGAAAGTTGTTACATAGCAAGTTTTATGAACACCAAAACACATAATTGTTGCAGTTAAGGTGACAATACTGACATCCACATAAACTTTTACAACCATACATTATTCAAAACTATTCTCTCATCTGAAATGTGGAAAACAGTGTGATATCATGGAAGTATGGAGGATTTAAAAAATGAGAAGCTGGAAGAATACTTGGGTAACTTTTTACAACTATGTCAGTGACCTGTGATCAGAACATGCTGCTGGAAACTTTTTCTCCAAGCTACGTTGCCTGTTGGCCCATAAAACAGTATTTCTGTTTGCTTAAAGATTTTTATACAAAAAGTATGAAAATAGTATTCCTGCATAAAATGTTTTATGCTGACAGTGTTTTCCCTAAAGGATTACTGTACTTGGAAAAGAACAAACACAGAAGTTGTCTTTAGTTTATAAATTTGTAATAATGATACATTTTTGAGTTGACCATGTCTCTGATAAATGCTGAATATGTTCTTCAGAAACTTACAGCACACTGAGTTTGATGTTGAACAAGGATTACACAGAAGGGTCTCCAGAACACAAAGACCTGAAGCACCATATCCCTGTGATGTGTTTCATTTTGGAAGCTGACAAAAAACATAACCTACACATCAGTAAAATAGAAAAGCCCTTGTAATTAGTTAAAGAGTTTTATCGTTGTACTTTTGTATGGGTATTAAACATGTAAAAGGCAGATAGTGGTTTTATTCCATTATCTTGTGGAAATGTTTCTGCTTTTATAAGTTGTCTAGTGTTTTTGCTAGTGATAAATTAAGCAGAATTGAGTATAGTAGCTAACTTAATAGTTTATATAATGTGGGGGGAAGAAAACGGCACCAAAAAAAACCCAAAACATACTCCAAAGTTTCCTTAACAGTACAATTAAATTGTTGTTACTTGAGGAGGAAGAAGGTGGTGCACAAAGTTTAAAGGTTCAGTTACGGCACTGTGTATTTTCTAACTCAATTCATGCTTCAGTTGTTTCTTCTGCTTTACAATTTGCAGTGCTGCAGCTCTTCCAAATAGTTTTATTGTGTGCAATTACTAGAAAGATAGATAGAGTAAGCAAAAGCTGTCTGTGTAATACTGGGTCTGCTGATCACTACTGCTCTTGAAAGGGCAGGAGAGATAGTTAACTTAAAGACAGATTTCTATGGTTATATTGTTTTGTTTTGACTCATGGTAAATACTGAAGGAGAGAAGTCCAAGCAGAGAACATGTGATTGCAGTCAGAAGGCAAAAGTTTTTCAGGGAGAATTTTCAGTACTGGAATGCCTGTAGGTATAAGGAATGTCTTAAAATCTTGTCAATTTGTAAAATATAATACTTAATTTATTGGAAAAATCCTGTGTTAAAAGAAAAAAAAGTTTAAAATTCAATTTAAAATATACTTTTTTCTGTATATGGCCTCAGGCTGTGAAACAAGCCGCTTGTCAACAGCATGAGAGGTATGTACAATAAAGCAATGTAATTAAGAATATGAAAATTTGAAATAATTTTATCATATGAATCTAACTGGTTTTGGCTCTGTGACAGAGAAACTGTCTTTCGCCTTAGAAAACATACCTGTATGTTTTCTTACTAAAATGTTTGTATTGAAAGAGAACACATCCACTAGTATATCTGAGTAATTTGTCAATGTCAGAAAAGGAAGTTGAACAAATGTTTTGCTTGGGTTGTTCTGTCTAAGTGTTAAAACTGTGTTATAATTTGCTCTCACAAGCCGTGTGGAAGCCCACTGAAGTCATGTACTAAAACCATCTTGGGTCCTCCCAGGTGTTCATCCTAGGGCAGAGTGGAAGACCTTGCGCTAAATCAGTGGATTTGGCTTTACCTGGATACCTGCTGGCTTGATGGAACTGCTGTTGCTAGTGCCTGGCTGTTGCATCTTGTGTGTGCTCCATGAGGCACTAGGCAGGCAATTCCTCTGCTAGAGGATAATTTGATTGTTTTGTCCATGATAGTGACTGCTCTGTCAGCACAACCATGGGGATGGCAACTTATGGCAGTAATCTCTGGGTCCAGAAAAGGACATGCCTTTGTCATTTGGGAATTGATTTTGGGAGGTGCAGAATTCACCTGATGCAGCATGCTTCAGCACTGTAGGTGAATGTTTCAAAATGGATCTGGCAAAACCAGTGTTGGTGAGTTACCATAGCAAACTTGTCACAAAAGCAGGTAACTGCTAGGTGGGGTTGTATTATGCAGATGGTCAGATTAGATCATCAGTGTTTCTCCTGGTTTAAACTTCTGTGACTCTAATGCAACCAGCTGTTCCATGCAATCACTGTCTATACTTGGTTATCACCAAAACACCCAAATCAGCTTGCTGCCAAATATGGCTCATAGCATGATAGAACTGCATGTATTCCAGGGCATAAAGAGCTTTCCCACAGAGCAATGTGGTAAGCAAAATGGGACTTTAAAAACTATACTTCATGACATGAGGGAGAGGGGGGTGAGAGGGGAATTGAAAACTACGAAATTTTGGATAAGAAGGTCAGGTATGCTGAATGAACATAAGCTACATCAGTAGAATTTGTTTTAAACTGAGGCAGCACTTCACCCAGCTTTAGAAATAGGAATAGCAAAACCACACAATGCATAATTGTGTGTTATGAAGAATTATATTATTATGTATTATGTATGTTATTATATATTATAACATGTTGCTAGTATATATTATTATGTTCTTAATGCAGCATTAAGGGCAAAGTAGATGGATCAGCTTGCAGTAAAGTCCTGTTCCTTGAACACCATTTGCTTGATGTGGGCTACCTTCAAATGAATATTTAGTCTTTTTATGTGATTGAGATTTCAGAGTACAGGTCAGGATTGGCCAAAACATTGGTTCCATCAGATGTATTTGGTATTCTTGAAAATAGTGCCTTTTTACAGTTTAGATATGTGTAAACAGCCTGATACTTGTCCTGGTAAATATTCATCTCTCCCTTTACTGTTAGAAGTGTTGGTTACAGGCATGAATTTACTTGTGGAGGCAATTTTAGGCCAAATCTGAAGGCTTTAGTAGCAGAGGTTTAACCCTGTTTGCATGAGAATCACTGAGAGGCTAGGTTTTCAGACAAGAGTTTTTGTTGGCCTGAAATACGTAGAAGCTGTTACATAAATGTTTAAGTATACACAATAAGAAAGATGCTGAGGTGTTTTTTGTTTGCTTGTTTGAGCATACAAAAATAGGAGTTAATTTTTACTTCTGCAGATTGCAAACTATTTGCCATATTGAACTGATTACTCTTACTGCAGTGCTGTCTGCCATGTGTGTGTGAAATATAAAGTTGTCCTGTTCCCGAATTCATTGCTTCCCAGAAATAATTGTTTTGCCAGGCACGTCGCTTTTAGAAGATGGGAAGCGAAGACATGATTTTCACAGGTGGACATGACTGAGATGCATGTCAGAGCGTTGTTCCCATTTTAGTAATGTTCTGGTCAGCACTACTATTCGCTTTCTGCCCTTCCCCAATTTATTTTTTCTGCTAGAATTCTCAGTTTTATTTGGAGCAATTCAAATGTCAGAGTTGCTATGGCTAGAGTGACTGTCATGTAATATTAATTAGTTCACTGGCAACTGTGGGATAGGATGATGAGTCTTGTGAGTGCTTCCTCAGTCAAATACTGCATTTGAGATGGTATATAAATTTTACTCAACAAAGTTAGTGAGAGAGCCTATTTTTAATGGAAAAACAAATAAATACTGTATTCACTCTGATATGTTGCAAACATTTTGAAAATATTTTTCTGACAGATGGTCTGCATAGATCTTCTCTGGAATCAGCTATGCGCATCAAAAGGGGTCAGATGAAGCTGCTAACTGTTTTTATGTAATTCAGGAGCATTGGGCACAACAGACTTTTGGTACAACAGCAGATCTTTCCGATTACTGTCCTAGGAATATGTTGCAACCTATCCAACGGAAATTTGTCTATAAAGCTATTGCTTTTAGTGACTTTTCCTCTGATTCTGCAGGGTATTTCGTGTGGTTTGGCTGGATATTGGTTTTGTTTCTCTGAAACAGAAATACAGATCTTTAAAGCAATTATTAAACCAATCTTTTTAAAATCCAGTTTGTCATTAGAGGAAGAAGGTTTAAAGGCTGAAAAAATATTTGCTACTCTGGTATTACTATTTTATGTATTTGTTAGCTGTAAACAGATATTTTGGGTAAGTGAGGAGGTGGTTATACCTACTTAGAGCTTTAGGGCTATCATTACTGGTTGGCAGGATGCCTATGTCTCATGTGAAGTACTTTCCAAATGTGAATTAGTGCTCCAGAGGCTGATGTGCCATAACCCACACCTTTGTGTGCTCATTGGCTTTGGCTGTTTCATTATACGATAAATGTCAACTTTTTACCATTTTCCTTCAGAAATTTCTTCTGATAGTATGAGAATTGGTGGCATTGACAGAAGTACCTACTCTTGACTCTTTCACAACAGTTCTATAAAAGTGCTTTGATGATGTCAACGTGCTAGTGAGAACCTTGTGTCCCTGAGGATACATTTAAATGAAAGAGTTTTTCACTTTTCATTACTAGGAAGCAGTTCAAGCAACCTTATTCAGCTGAGATCAGTAGGTTTGTTTATTATTTATTTATAGCACAAAAGGACAGCGGGGAACGGAGGGAAGCTTTTCAAGTATACAAGCGTCTCACGCAAATAAATCCTGAGAAGCTACACATTATCTAAACCATCTTTTAAAATATCACAAATCAATTATTGATTCAGAAGAACTCCTCTGGGTTACAGAGGCATGCTGGTATCAGTTATGAGGAAGGGAACTGGAAGGACAACTTGGCATGTATCACAGATGTGCACCTCATGGCCTGTGGGGCAGGGTTGGCCTCTGAAACAGCTTTGAAACACAACAAATAGAGAAATTATGAAGAACAGAGCATCAATATCTGTGCACTTACTACAAGCACAGTAAAGCAGCATGGATAACATGGTATTAATTTATTCAATTTTTAATCATACAATGGTAAAAGCTTACAAGTCAAGACTGTTGTGGAATGTGTATGGGGACAGTGACTTGAAAAGACAAATCTAAAATGACTACCAGTCACCTGGTGCTTGAGATTAGGAGCTCCAAAAACAGTCTGTCCAAGGAAGCTTTATGTCATTCAAGACAGCTAACAAACATTATTTATGAAGGTATTTTCAAATAATGCAGTTCTCTTTAAATATATTGCTAATCTTCAAGTAATGAGCAAAAACCAAACAAGCAAACAAAAAAAGGTATTAAAATTTACAAATTAGAACTTAAAAAAGGAACTTAGTAACAGGTATCTATGGAAAAGTATTCATATAATTCAGTGTTTATATCCATACATGTGACTGTATGTGTTGAGGGAATTAAATTTTCAGTAAAATAGCTCAAAAGTGATATTTTTCATTAATATCCAAACCAAATTTGTGATTAAATTTGTCACTCAGTCACATAATGCCAATTAATAGAAATGTTTTGTTGATTATTTGTGCAATAGACAGACATTCATTTGCAAATTATTGGGTCTTTTAGAGTGGTTTCATTAAAAAATTATGTATGTTATTTTATTAAGCCATAGGGAAAGACACAAAAATTTTATTCCAACCACTAGTTAGTTGCCTTTCTAGATAAAAGGTTTGCAAACAGCAGTGACAAAAAATATGTGCATTTTCAAATATAAATACATGTGGATAGTAATGTCTACACTGCAATGTGGTGTTGCTTGTGTTGTTAGAATCTACAACCCAGAACTTTATTTGGCATAGAGTTTAGTGTGGTGACATTTGTAAGGTGAGTATTGATACTGATATTTTTACTCATTTTACTGGTCTTTTGCTGAGCTTTAGAATTATCTACTATATGTTACATTTTGATTTTTTTTTTTCATTAATTATGATGGCAACTATAGATTTAGGTTTAAGAAGTCAGATTCTTCACAGAGGAAGAGGAGGACATTTTGGATGCCCCTTGAACTGTACAATGGTGTGTTTAATTTGCCTTATTAAGTAATGTTGCATGTCAATATTTTGTCAAAGGAGTATTTACGACTGAAAACCTGATGAACATGCACATCTTCAGCTTAAAAAAAGTTTCTAAACTGTGACTTCTAACCTTTTATTGAACTGTGGAATATTTTGTCCTCTGCTGTTATGTATGCACACTTATTATTGTCAATTTGTTATTTGGAAATTTATGCCAAATGTAAACACCCGAAAATAAATCTTTTGCTACTCTGGAAATAGGATATGCAAAGGGAGCAACTGCCAGCCTCCAGAGAAGGTCCTTAAAGTACCGCTCAGATGGAAAGGAATCTGTAGTTTGGGTCATTCTAAAAGCTCTTACTGATATACAAGTCTCAATGGAGAAGTCCTGCTATCACATGTTCATCACATTCTGATTGAATGTAGGAGGACTGACTCAAAGAGAAGGCTAAAACTATTTCTTATGCAGAGACTAAGAATATCAAAGGAACTAATGCTTTGTTAAGCTGCACTGACTAAAAAATTGAACTTTAGTTAGACTTTTATTAAGGTAAGGGCATTGTTCAGAAGCAGACAGAAGCTTTATTTGCTGTGTACGTGGTTTTTAGGTTTTTTGTGGGTTTTGTGGGTTTGGGGTTTGTTTTTTTTGTTGTTGTTGTTTGGTTGGTTTTGGTTGGGTTGGGTTCTGTTGTTTTGGTTTTTTTTTGTTTGTTTTTTTTTTTTAATGCAGATTGCGCCTTTGCTATCAGGAGGAAAAAATGGCTGCTCTGTAACACAGCATTGTCAGAGAAACAACTGGAATTCAGAAATGCCTTTGAACTCAGGATGGATTCGGCTTTATTTCCGAGGCAGTCAGCATCAGTGTTTCTAACAAAAGGGAGGAGGCCAATTATCAGGTTTCCTGTTCATGTGGATGAGGAGCTTTCATAAAGAAACTGAAAAGCAGAAATTCTCACAAATAATCAGTAACTGTCTTAATTTTGTAACATTATGTATATATTGTAAATGAGGCAGATATCTGAGGAATGCAGAGGGCTATGCAGAAGATAATGCGAGAAAAGAGCAGCCAAAAATGCAGGATTATGCCAAGTGTCTCTCCCGTTATTGGACTTAAGGACTTGTAGGTACTCGAGAGGTGTGTGTTGATGGGTGTTCATGATTATTCCTACAGGGGATATGGGACAGCCTGAGCTTTGTACATGAAAGAGACGGCAAGCTGGTAGGAGGTTTTACTTCTGTTTTAAGAAAGCAATTTTGCTGTCGTATGTGGAGTCTGACGCTTACTCAGTGTGTACTTGAGGGACTTGTTGATCGACTGGCCACTCCTCTCTTCCAGGGCATTTAGTTCTCTCCCAAATGTGTGTGTATACCCGCGCACACTCATAAATATGAAAGGCTTTCCCTTTCCAGAGGAAGTAGGCAGCTGCCGACGCAACTCCTAGCCGTGCAAGGGTTTTATCTGCAGAGGCTCTGGAGGAAGAGGGAGACGTTTGGCCAGCAGGCTGGCCGACCGGTGGGTGCTCCCAGGGCTGCACGCCTCCCTCCCTGCTCGGTGTGGGGACAACAGAACACCCACAGTCGGGAATACGGCTGAGAGTGGAAAAAAAAACAAATAAACGAACAAAAACAAACCCAAAATATCATTCTCTACTAGGTGAGTGTATCGATTGCGTTGCCTTCTGCAGGCAGGATGCAACAGTATCCTGTCGCAGCTCCGTGGGTATGCGGGCGGAATACCAACGCAGCTTTATTTCCACCAGCCTTGCTCCCACACAGTATTTGCCTTAAGCGTCGTGCCACGGCCACTAACACGGCGACGTGGTGCGTTTTTCCTGACCTGCAGCTTCCCCTTCGTGGCCGTGGGCAGTTCGGCCAAGCTGGGGGAGGGCGGAGGGGAAAGGGCGAGGCGGAGCGGGCGGTGGGGGCAGGGAGAAGCCCGCGGAGGGCAGGCCACAGGGTTGCTGGGTCGGGCGGCTTGCTCGAAGGCTTTCAGGAAGTCTTGTGCTCGTATTGGCCGCGGGTATTCGCTGCACTGCTGAGGATGAGAGACCCAGGTAAGGCAACAGAGCAGATTCCTGGTAACAGGGGACGATTTTTATCTCCTCTCTTGCTCCTTTCCGTTTTCTGCAACTGCAGCTTTCCCCCCTGATCTAAACTGGACAGATACTTGTGGTACTTCAGGCAGGTGGCAACCTGCATGAACAAAACATAACTTTTTTTAATGTAAAATTTAACATATGAGTGTTGGGCTTTGGATAATAAAAGTTCCCATCTGGCGTATTCAACCTCTGGCATTGATCCTAATTAACTGGGGAAAGCAGCAACTTAAAATATTATTCCTTTTTTTTTTTTTCCCCCCCACTGTAAATACCTTTATGTTTATATGAACATGGAGTGATCAGCTCAGAAGAAACAGTCTTAAAAATTCTGTCATTTGTGTGCTGAGATTGCTACCCTGTATTTCAGAGATAAATGTAGGTTACATAGAGAGGAAGCACGGGTGTCACTGAGTAGTAGTTAAATGGCCTGAATGTAAGATTTCAGATGTGTAATATTGGAAATGGGAGGTCCAGGGAAAGAGTGGGAAAGGGTGAGCTAGCAGACCTGGAAGTGAGATGCTAATTACATGACTGAGCTGACCATTGAAATCTTAAAATTGTGGAATAATTCTGACTTAATTCTGAAGGTTAAGTCAGTAAATGATCTAGAGAGTTATAGGCAGACTTTGTATTCCTGAAAGCTAAGCCAGACAAAACCTTATGTCATAATAAATTTATTCTTTCCTTTGATAAGAAAACTTCTTCATAGTTTCTAATCACCTTCATCTCCACAATTTGTACAACAGACAATTAACAAGCTTGTTTTTTGTAAAATGTTCAGTTTTGCAGCAGTTGTGTCATAGAAATAAGCACATCTTGAACTCCTTAACTAAAAGTGTTTTTTTAAAAGTAATTATTTAACAAATTCTCATTGTGTTAAAAGTACTGATTGCAGTGAATATGGTCTTGACAGTTTAAAATGACATTTTACCAAATTTTATCTGCGTATGAAGAATTTTTATCGTTATATTTTTGATCATCATTGTACTTGCATTGCCATTCAGAAACATGGCAGAGGTCAACCGCAAAAATAGACCTGCTTTCAGTTATTGATCCTTTTAATCCACATCAGTGCATTTATTGTAATGCCAGGTACAGGCACATTATAAATGGCATTTTGATGTGAACCTACCTGACAGTACAGAAGAGCTAAAGGCAAGTGAGGAATACAAGATAGTGTTTAATTACAGTATTCATTAGCATTTAGACCATATAGCTGAATACACTGTATTTGAGAGAAACTTAATTTCTGCACATTTTTATCTAGACTGTAAACTAGACCATACTATATAAGTATTTTCTCTGTGTGGCAGGGCCTGTGCAAAATGATTGATAATGATAATAAACTTTTCTGATAAAAAACATGTAGGTTCAGTAAGCACTTCTCCTTTATCTCAGTCATCGGATAGCAGCTATTGTTACAGCCTTCACTTCTTTCCACATCAGTGCATACATTACTTTATTTTACTATAAAACAAAGCAAACCTCACCCGTCAGTTCTTTTGTGTGCTAGTACAGGTGAGCCCCAGGAGCCTGTAATGCATTTCTTTGATTTTTTGTCCTTCATATGAGAGGGCACAAAGGGCAGTGGTGAAGACTCCTGGAACCCTCTCTAATTTAGTGCTACTGTGACAGCCGCAGAGCTCATGAGAATTGGAGCAGGTGTAGGAAGGGGAGGAATTGTACGCAGTTTGCACAAATGACGTTCATGCTATAGAGTTCGCAATAAAGGTAGAAAAGGGCAGTCCATTTCACTCTGTCTTTCCATGTGCGTATTAGGAATAATGAACATGCCTGTACTACTAATTACTTCTAAACCTGAATTTTCGCTTTGAGTCAGACAGTGATTCTAAAGAATGCTGCAAACTACCCCTGCTTTTTTCAGTAGTTGTTACTTGCCTTGGGAGGCTGAGAAAAGGCAGAAAGGATTTCTAGTGCCCAATCCTCTTTTGCGTTTACTTCCCTGGGGCTTAGCAACTTTGCTGTTGTTGAGGAAGTTGGGAGAGAGCTGTGTTTGAAAATGTGTTATTGGGAAATCCAAAGAGTCTTTTTTTAAAAGTATCTATGCTTTAAAGAAAAAATAGTGGGGGTTATTCCCAGCCTTTTTCTCAACTTTGAAGGCTTTTGTACAATTACTCATAGAAAAAGATGTGTACCTTCCTTCCTTTTTGCTTTTATGCAACATCTAGATAACATGGAGAGCAATTCTTGCTTCGTATTATGCCTAACTCACTGTTTTGTTGGTCCAAGCCTTGCAAAGCGTCTGAGTGAGTTTGTTTTCTTTTTACCCCTTCTTTTTGGAGGTGCCCAGACTAGTTTAACATTGTATTTATCCTGTATGAATCAGTATATACCAAAACTATACACCCAGACAAGAAGCTACTACCTAGCTTTTTGCTTTGACCCTTTTCCTCCTCTTAAAGAGAGTGTCTTCCCAGACTTTGAGTAAGAATGGGAGGTATGATGGATACAGTGGCCTTTGCCACTCATGACTTAGAGAAGCCGCATTAACCATTTACCACTCTAAAGTCAGATCTCTGCATTGTTCACTTCCTTCATTCTAACACAAGGGCAGCTGTTGCATAGTAGGACTCAGGTGGCTTTATTTTTACCAGTATATTGTCTAATCCTGCACAGTATTAGAAGATGTGGTACAGATTACCTCAGATCAAGTATAATAGGGAATAAGGAATGATTTTAATCTTCTACACAGAGTATTTCATTAACTGTTTACATTTTTTTTTGTCTTTATCCTCTGAAATGCAGCATTTAATACTAAGGACAACACCTCAGATAGGTTGCTTTTCATATTCAGTGTGTTAAATACTCTATTTCCAGCTAAACTATGCACATTATTGTACCTATTAGATACCTCCCTTCCCATCCCTTTATCTTTGTGTAACACTACAGCAAAGTGAATAATGAGAGCTAGTATTTGCAGTCTAAGTGTTCAGCCATCTCCACAGGCCTTCCAGTTTTTTATTCTTCCTCTTCCTTCTTTAAATTCATCACATGCTTTATAGCTGTTACAGAGATACTAGTCTGTGTCTGAAGAGGCATGTGTGCACGTCTTGACACTCTTGCTTGCTCATATGCTCTCTTTGACTGTCTTAAGACCTCTAACCCAATTGTTCACACTGTCTCTCAAACAGGGCCTAAATTTCACCTCCCTGTACGCAGGACACAGGGAAGCATAAGCAAGCATTTAGAACTAGAGAGTGAGAGAACGTAGCCCAATAGCAGACTTATTTCTCATTCGCGTCGCAAATCTACTTTTCAAAATTTGGGTAAACCAGATTTGTTTTTACCATTAATTTTCAGATTTAATTTTGAGGATATCTGGCACAATTCTACCTCCCCTACGAGATTGTGTCAATTCAAAAAAAGGACGAAAGTGAACCATTTCTCATGGAAGTCAATAAACGCCTTAATAAAATATCTGTGAAGACAGGGTGAAAAAAATTCACCACAGAGACATCAGAGATGTTTTGAGAGATAATGCTCATAAGTGAAGACAGTATAACTTTTTCATGATGTTTTTGGTATCCTAGAAGAATTATGGAAACAATCAAGATGATCACATCACAAAGCAGGTCTTTAATGGTAGAGAAAGGCACTAGAGCAGAAGAAACTAGAAGCTTTGGGAAGGATCTCAGTGTGAAGAATGCAGAGTTAGTCCTTCTGCTGAGGCTGTGTTCCAAAAGGGTGGTTCTAGCTTTTCTGCTTAAAGGGAAATGGAGAGCAGGCAAAGAGAAAGATCATTGATAATGTCCTTATTAGTGATATGAACAGAGGGCCCAAATGGGTAGTACAGTGTGTGACTGACTCCAAACACAATGCATATAGGATGGAGTATGTGAAGATGCAGGCACACATTGAAGAGACTGGTAACAAGGATTTCAACTTAATCTTTTACCCACTGAATTTCCTAGTGACTCATGAAGGGTGGTCATGAGGACTAAGAAAATAGGTGTTTCTTTGAAATATCTGGGTTGAAAGAGCCTTGTTCTGTGCTGGAGAAACCTTTAAGAAGAAAGATGCCCTTCTCTGACAATAGAGACAGCATTTGCCTTGTTGATCTTTATGTTGGGACTTGCTTCACTGTTGCAGGCTATTTCCGTGCTCTTTATTGAGAAACATCAGGATGTGGTCATAGAATTTCCTGAGCTTGCTTCCCAGGCAGCATTTGTTTGACTTCCGCTATGATTTGACAATTAGCTGTGCTATTGTCTTTGTCCATTTTTTTTTTCTTATCTTAGAGGTTCCATTAAAAAATAGAAGTTTAATTTTAATGGATGCAAGATATTTTACGGTCTTTTAACAGTTTTCACTCCAGTAGAAAGAACATTTTGAGTGTAGTAAAACTTACTTCAGATGAGTTCTGAAAAGCTGCAGAGCATATGACCTCTATCTGCTATCGCAGTGGATCATTTTGTGTTCTGGCTGTTACAGAATACGGAAAAGATTGTTTTTTGATGATTTTCCCAAGTTGTTTCTCTCTGAAATCAGCTGTGCATTAGTCAGACCTACAGAGGCAAATCTTTCTTGTTGAGCTGGATTATAGCCAGCATGAATGCAGCAAAGGCAGAATAGTACTTTCAGAAGTGAAGTCCCTCATATTTTAATATCTTTTTTTAGCCAGTTTTTGAAGTCTCCTCTGTCACAAAGTATTTCTTCTGTGTTTCAGAGAGTTATGTAACACTTCTAGTTTAGAAAGTCAATTTTAACAGGCTGGATCAGTGCATCTCTTCGGTTTTTAAATTAAAAAAAATTCTAGACTTAGTTACTTCTTGCTTATGCTTATACCTCCTTTGTCATTGTTTCTGTAATCAGTCTGGATGATGTATTTGGAAGAAGAGTGAAGATCAAGCTGCTGTATGAGATAGGGATACTATGACCTTGCAACACGCTAGGATGATCAGTGCTGTTGAGCAATCTGGTGGGTTGACCTTCGCTGGCAGTGAACCACCTGGCTGGTCAATTGCTTGTTCATTGTGAGAAGGAGGAGAGAATCAGAAGTGTAGGTGTTCAGAAGGTGTCTTCTGTGGTAAGCTAGAAAGAATGCCAACCTGAAGCAGAACTAGAAGAACACTGATGAAAATTATACTAGGCTATCCGGTTAATGAATTGACATGCTTTCCTGTAGTGTTGCTCATTTACCACAAGTATGACTCCTCTAAAGAATTCAGACACAGTTCTTTTATTCTTAATAGAGATATTTTAAGAAAAACCATTAGCTTGTGCACAAGAGATAGTAACACACTAACAAAATGTATTGGTGTAAATCTAGTTGTGCTGGCAAGTGTTCATTCATCTAAAAATGTTACATTTCTTAAGGCTTTTAGAGAAAGAGTAATTCTATACTCTTTTTATTTTTCTTGGTCTTTCCCCCCTTTTTTGTTTTGGTTCTGTATACTTTTATTTTTTAAGCACACAAGATTAAGAGAAAAGCTTTCAAAGATACCATAAACCAGTAGCCTCTGTGGCAAAGGCATCAGATTATTTACTCAGCTCTTACAGTTAATGCAGGATTTCTTTGTTTTGTTCCTAACACCAGTGCTCAGTGTACTGTGCATATCTATTTGTCTACTACTGCTATGTAGTATTTTAGAACCTTTCTAACTCTTCAGTGTGGAAACTCAATGGAATAAATAATGGAAACTCAAAATGTCTCTCGGGAAATTGTTCAAATTAAACAAAATCATATAGTCAGAAAAAAATTATATACATCCCATTCTTATTCTTCCATATATACATTCTTGTGGGACAAAAAATGCAATACCCTGAAATTAGCTGCAAATGTTATTTACCCAAATTATTTGCCTCAGCTTCATGTACCTCACAGATCTACAAATCTGTTGTCATTTGAGAGTAGGGGAACACACAAAATAATAAAGTTGGTGGCTTTATGCCTCTTACTGTGTTGTGGGTTCTTTTTTCTTCTGAGTTTGCCTCATTCCTCATTTTCTGCTAGTATTTAGTTTCTCAGAACTGAATGGATTGTTGCATGTGGCTTCTTAACCTGAGCTGTTATCCTGACTCCCTAACAAGTCTCCTTCCATAATGACAGAGTTCTTTCTTCTGCTGCTTCACTTTTTCTCTGTGCCTCCCTCAGGGTCATCCTATATGTTAACTGACAGCGTAATATCGACTCATCTTTTGCTATCTGGCTTTCTTCCACAGTCACAAATTTTCAAACCATCTTTGTAGGTCTTTAGTATTTTTTGGTAATCTTGACTGATAATTCCACCACCACCACCGCCCTGTTTACTCTAATTTGCAGATGTCGTCAGTTCATTCTTTTGTTCCTTTATAGGTTTTGGAAGCAGCTAAGATGGGAAGCTAGGCGAGACTTGCCAGTTAATACCTCTGCACATCTTAACACCCTGTTTGCTTGCTGGATTGTGGTGTCTGAGTTAATCATATTTGAAATAAGATGTTCCAAAGTAATTTGAAGTTTCTACTTGAAGCATTCCAAAGACATCCAATGTTTCTGCCAGTGACAAGTGGCATCCCTCAGGGGTCAGTGCTGGGACCAGTGCTGTTTAACATCTTTGTCAGTGACATGGACAGAGGAATCGAGTGCACCCTCAGCAAGTTTGCAGATGACACCAAGCTGTGTGGCACAGTCGACTTGCTAGAGGGCAGGGATGCCATCCAGAGGGACCTGGACAGGCTGGAGAGGTGGGCTCAAGCCAACCTCATGAAATTCAACAAGGACAAATGTAAGGTCCTGCACCTGGATAGGCACAATTCCAAGCACAAATCCAGGCTGGGTGGTGAATGGCTGGAGAGCAACCCTGAGGAAAAGGACCCTGGGGTCTGGGTTGATGAAAAGCTCAACGTGAGCCTGCAGTGTGCGCGTGCAGCCCAGACAGCAACTGAGTCCTGGGCTGCATCNTTTCCATGATTGCAACATTTAGGACTAATAAAGGAGTGGTAGTGTAACGGAAGTGAAGCCACATCCTGCTCTAGCCTTATTGCCTGCATATGAGGGTGTTTGGGAAGACTTTCTGTATTATTTCCAAGATTCTTTTCCTTCTCAGCTGCTGGCCATTATCATTGGAACTGTTCATCTAACCAATAAAAGCTATTTTACTTCTAAATTAATTGTGCCTTGTACTCCAGATCCATTATTTTCTATGTCTATATGGCTATTCTTCCAGTTTGGGGCCTGCCACTATCATAACGGTGAGTGAGTCCACTTGGAGGGCTACCAAGAAGATCAGGAGCAGAAGCTGAGAGCTTGTTCATTCTAAAGAAAGGATTACTTCAGCAGAATCTCCCTGTGCCTGCAGAGAGGGTAGCATGGAAAGGGAGTCAGGCTTTTGATGAGGTCCACAGTGGAAAGGTGCATTGACAATATGCACAAATTGATATTAGAGTAGCTGAATATATGGGATTTTTTTTTTTCCCTGTGGGAGCATTCAAGCGAAGGAACTGGATATTCAAATGGGCTCTGTAGCTTCTGTTCATAAAGGTTTTCAAGACCAACTGTAAAAAAGAACTGAATGACCTTGATTCTGCTGTGAGCAGGAAATTGAGCTCAAGACCCACCCATCATGAATCATTCTACAGTTCTACGTTCACCAGCCTTATACCACCGCTGATCTTTCAAACTGTTTCTCAGTGTTTGCTTAGCTCTAGTTTCACAGGTCTTTTAAAATCCAGATTGCATTTCAAAACATGCATCTTATGTACAGTGACAGGTGTGTTTTATCTACTGATAAGGGTTTTGTAATGAGCTAATTTGGTCATCTTTTAAAATGAGAGTAAGAAATTTCTTTGTCAGCCGGTCCTCTATTTCCATAATGTCTGACAACAGAACATATTACTGTGATTAATTTATAAAAGAAAAGGCATTCTGAAATGACAACAGGACTTCCATGAAGCGTGAACAAGTTGTGACTGATACATAAGCTATATCTATTATTTCAATTCTCATCAGAGGTCCTGCTTTCCTAACTATAAATAACGTACAGTCCCTTTTACATACACTGTTCTGAACACTGGTGCTCAGTGTAGTTTGCGTTCCCTTTTAGTTTACCTTCTCTGCATTACAGCTGTTGCGTGAAAATATTTTAAGATAGAGGATGATCACAGAATCACAGAATGTGAACTTGATGAACTCTAGAGATCACCAAGTTCGAGCCCCCTGCCAAAAGGAGAATCCCCTAGGGTTGTCCCCACAGGAATGCATTCAGGTGGGTTTTGAAAGTTTCCAGAGAAAGAGACTCCACAACTTCTCTGGGCAGCTCATTCCAGTGGTTTGTCACCCTCACTGTAAAGAAGTTTCTCCTTGTGTTGAGGTGAAATCTTCTATATTCAAGTTTGTATCCATTGTTACTTGTCTTATTCCTGTGCACCACTGAAAAGAGATTGGACCCCTCCACTTGACACTCACCCCTCAGATATTTATACACATTGATCAGATCCACTGTCAGTCTTCTCAAGACCAAACATCCCCAGATCTCTCAGTCTCTCTCTTCACAGGGAAGATACTCAAGTCCCCTAATCTTTCTTGTGGCTCTCCATTGGACTCGCTCCAGCAGGTCCCTGTCTCTCTTGAATTAGGGAGCCAAAACTGGCCGCAGTATTCCAGGTGTGATCTCACCAGGGCAGAGTAGAGGGGGAAAAGAAGCTCCCTAGACCTGCTGGACACACTTTCTTTATGCACCCTGGGATACCATTGGCCCTCTTGGCCACAAGGGCACAAAGATGATGATTTGTTCCTAGTACAGGAGTGGTTCATAAGCTTTATTTGTTTCTCTGTTCAGCAAAACAGATTCAATTTCTTGACTTTAATACCCACTATGCAATTTTCAAGAAAGTATTAAAGAATATTAGTATCTACAGTGGGGGAAAAAAACTCCGTATTCTCTGTAATAAACAATAAATGCTTTTCTTTCATTCCTTCCATATTTTTGCTTCAGATCGATAAAATCATGGGCACATTTGTGGTTTTATGTGAATGAGATCTCTCTCAATTCCTATTTCAAAACAAGCTTTCTAATTCCCACTATTCTAATCTACAAAAAAACACAAACAACTATTAATTGTCACTGAAAGCCTGGCAATGTCACCATTAAAAAAACAAAAGAGTATTGACTTGAGAGTTTTATTATTTTCTAAGAACAAACTATTTTTATATCAGTACTGTATTATATAATTCATGCTCATTAGGATAGTAAGCACTGTTAACACTATGTTGTTCCTGCCAAAATATATTCTTAGATTCTTTGAAGACCAAGAGACACTGGTCTGGGAAGTGAAACACCTAGCTTCCAGTGCCAGATCTGCCACTCTTTGTCTGACATTTACAAAAGAAAAATAGTCTCATGTATTCTCTATGGGCAGAAATAGTATTACTCAGTTCTGTAAAATGTTTATATGTTATGTTTTACACACAGATTTTTAAGTATTGCTAATTTTCACTTCTGATTCAGTTTAGGAAATCCCAAGGATTTTTAAACAGTACAGGCCTTAATTCAGGCTGACCACAATGAGCCTGTCAACTACATCTTTAAATGTGATGCAAGACTTTGTAGATGCAATGCTCTTGCTGATGTTACTTGGAAGATCAGAATTCTTGGCCTCCAAGAATATGAAATTACCTGGGCATTGTTGTTGTTGGGAGAGGTTAAGGGAGAGTGGGCGTTGTTTGTTTTGTTTAGGTGTTTTTTATTGTGACATATAAACTGAATTGGTTAAGTCCCACAATGTTATTTTGGTTTTACTTAGATAAGAGACTGAAGTAAAGGGTGATTTGAGGAATTTTTCTTAAATTTCTGTTTACACAATGTCTGTTTGTTTGATGATAGTGTAATTCTGCCACACTGAGAATGGAGAAGTCTCCAGTCCTCCCAAGATCTGTAGGGAGCGTGGAAGAGGTGGTAATAATTTCCAAGTTATTACCACCAAGATTGGTGGGAGAAACATCTGTCTTTCATGTGTGTTAGAAACCCAAAATCAGCTCAGACAGAAATTAAGCTACAATGTCTAAAGCCTCCTGAGATGTTCCCATCTGTGTACATTTTTCCTGTGCCTGAGGAGTGAGTTGAGCAGACAAAAGATGATTCTTAAAGTTTCCACAATTTTTGTTGGCAGTTCAATTCTGTCCGTTGATAGTCACATAGCTGAGAATGTAAGACAAAAACTAATTTTCCCTTTGCTGATTGTGCTGTATTTCTATCTCCTCCAGTATATGATTCTGGGATATGGGATCAGGTTGCAACTGTTAAGTCAGTAACACTGAAAATAAAAATGTACATGAATTGCACAGAAACACATTAATGTTTAAATGTTCTTGCCTAGAGCCATATAGTCCATACCATCCTCAAATTCTTTTCCAGATCTCTCTCTTTTTTTCTAATTTTGCAATGTAACAGAACATTTGCTATTAATTAGAAATGAAAAGCCCTTAGTGTCCTTACTCAAGAAAAGCAGGTAACTTAAATCTCAGGAAACTCAAGTATATTAATTCAGAGCAGGGTGGTCTAATTCACAGCACCATTTGCAGAACCACATCCACAGTCTGCCTTTTGGGAAAAGGAAGGGTGACTTCAGAGAAAGCATGGGTAAGCTCTGCAACTGAATGCCTCTCTAGGTGCTTGTATGCAGCCTGATAAGGAACCTATGAGCTGCTGTAGATATATCTTTGAATAAAAAGGAAGAGAAGACAGAACGCATGATTCCAGAGTATGGCTGATAGGCAGTACTGAATATCCAATCAGCTGCTTCTACCTGTAAGGAGTGCCATAAAACAGGTGTCCCTGTTACAAATCTTCTGTCACCACTAGAGAGTTCAAACCACAGTGACTCAGAAAAAGCTCTGCTAGTTTGTGATACGTAAGCATTTCTGCTCTGTTTTCTAACAGAAGCCCAAGTTAGCATTTTTCCTTCTCTAAATGTGGAAAAGGAGGAGAGTTTGAAAGATAAGGGCTTTCAGGATACCAATTTGCTGCACTCTCGGAGACTTAGTATTGAATCTTAAGCTTTTGCCAAGCAGTGGAACTGATCTCAGCAAAAAGTGTTAACCACATTTATACCATTATAATTTTGACCCACAGCACCTTGATGAGACATTCTTATGTCCTGTTGGTGCAGAAGGAGCTGTTTCAGTCTTGTAGTACATGTATACATGAAGCTTCAGTGGAAGTTTTGAGTATAAGTCGTGAACGATCAGAGCTCAGAGAAGCAGATTATAAGTTTCTCTGGTTCTTTACTGTTGAGACTGGACAAATGGGAAATCTCAGTAACAGAATTGAAAGACACTACACATTGTATTTACAGAAATACTCTACTAGAGTTATTTGAGAAGGTAAATTTTAGAGTCTTACATAGCTGATGGGCACAATTTGAGGAAACATTTCTTCTCTTCCTGCCCCTCACCTTCCTTCCTTCAAGAAATATTTGCACTTATATTTGACTGGATGTAGTTATACAGTGTGTTAGGAACATGAAAAATTGCAGTGGAATTTTCATATCCTTGACAGCTAAACCACACTGCACATGCAATTACACTTTTGTGATTACAGTTTCTTTGAAGTGGGAAGGGTACATTAGGACTGAAACTTATTTAATCACTACTAAGGAAATTCGGTGGAATATGTTTTTTTATAAATTTTCTGTCTCAGTCTAGGCCTTAGAAATAGCTCTTTCAAAGTGTGTTGTAACAGATGTTGACACCTTTTTACCCTAGCAATGTGTATATCAGTAGGTTTTTATTTAGAGTGGCATAGATTTTCAAATACCTTGTCTTGTTCTGGAACCTTAGAACAAGTGAAGAAAACTACTTACATTACTCTGTTTCTCAACCAAAACCAATTCTATTGTTAGAGTAGGTATTTGAATTCCTACTGATTAGACTGACTCACAGTGATGTCAGAATAGCTAAGCTGGTGGGAAGGTATCTGAATTTCTGTCTCAAGTAATGGTAAATTCAGAGTGGCATCTCTAGCTATATAACAGTTCCAGTTGTTGAGACTGCAGGAGTGCTTTGCAGACTACTTTAAGACATGCTCAGTGGCTGAAATTGAACTGTACTTGGAGCATAAGTTGGGATCACAAGGTACAGATTATTCCCTGAGAAGAAAACTGTTTCATTGCTTTTAAGTTTTTCCCCCAGCCCTTCAGAGATTTCAGCATCTGCATGGCTAGAGGAAAGAGTTCCAAATACAGACTTAAGTTCACTTAGAGATATTAAGTAAACAATTAAACATATGTTTCAGAGTCACTCATGTGATGCCAAGAGTTTGCTTCATGGGTCCCAGGTTCTGCAGTGAGATTTCCTCCATTGTGGTCCAATAGGGCTTCTGATGGGATTAGAGGAAGAGTAAAAGAAACAGTGATGGTGAAAGTGTATTGCAAGGACAGCAAGCCTTCTGCCAAGAACAGAATACTGTCCTGTGATTGCACCAGGAGCACAGGGAAAGTGGAAGGACAGATGGGTGCATTTGGCTGATCATGGTTCAGTTTGTGGGCACTGAATAGCTGCTGCTTCTATCTGGGTAGTCACTTGCAGCTTTGCTGTTTGACTTCAGTGGACCTGTGCAGCTTGGCTATTTCTTAATAAGAGTTTTGTGCAAAATTCAGTCGGGGCCCATCTAGTGACAAATTCAGCTTCTGAGAATTGCAATGAGACAGCTGATGTATGAAAGGTAGCCAGCAGTACCTTCTTGTGTAAGCTCTTTGATCAGACAAAATACTTTTATGTTTCTTAAAAATGTATTGAGAAAGATGGTGGTGGGGTAGGGAATAGGAGGAATGAGCACCTTATTTCAGATAAGAATATCCTTGTGAAGAATTAAACAGTGTAATTATAGTTTTCTATGGCTGACACTTTCTTTAAAAAGCTATTTTAGCTTAGCATGGTTTTGGAAGTTTATTTTTCAATATACCACAATATTGTGGCAAGCGATTTAGCAGTTAGATGTGTTTCAGCTAAGCTAAATCACGACACATTGCACAATTTTGAACAGGTTAAAAAAATATTAAAAGGGTGAGAAGGTGAGAAGTTACTTTGCAATGTTGCTCCTCATTTCCAGTAGTAAGTCATTTTAATATTGGCCCTTGCTTTTATAAGTCTGATCCTTGTCATTAAGCCTTTTTAAAAATACCTGTTTATCAACTTAAGTTTCTATAAAGAGGCTTTGATGTTTTGTGTTCTCTGGAGCTTACATATCTCTGGCAGCTGACAGTGCTGCTTCTGCTGCATACTCAGTGTTGCATGTGAAGTAGGCAGAAGTAGGCAGATACATATTAGATTAATTGCCCCCTGCAATTAGGTAAACAGCTGCATTGGTGTGTATCTGTAGGAAAGGCTGATTCTGTCTGACTGGGACCAGCTGGTGTACTCCAGGCTCTAGCCTGCACAGAGCAGTGCTGCCATGAGCCCTGCAGCTTTTTGAAAGGGAACAAGGAGAAGAATGGTATGCAGGGAAGATAACAAACAATTCAGAAAAGCAGACATAGAAAAGAATCCTTGACCTGGATCCCTGAGGCAGGATAAATAGACAGGAGGGAAGGAAGTGAGAGTTCAGGCTGGAACTGGAGACTTCCATGCCCTTGACCTCTGTGTGTGAGCGTCAAGGCTTAACAATTAAGTCAGTATGGTATAGTGTAGGTGTAGCTTGGGTACTGAAACACCACAGCTGTGTTAATGATATGCTCAGCTGAGCTACCTGGCTCTGTTAAAGAGTGGAGGAATGTTGCTCAGGATGGATCTTGTGGCAGTGATTCGCCGTAACTCTGTATATCTGACATCATATGTCAAAATATGAATGAAATAGGAGTTTATTTCATTGACGTTAGCAGCACAAGAACCAAGTTATCCACAGCCCTGTAGGATAGGAATTGTCATTTGGATAATCGTCATCTCTGGTACATGCTCTCTGGTATGTACCATGATGTTGCCACCTGAAAGAAGGCTTCTTTCTTTTTCTACATGTGCTGTGTGTATATAGACATAGACATGTCCTGTGTCAACATGACTCAACAGCAGTCATGCACAAAGCCTTTCAGCAAATGCTTGCATCTGCATGTTGAGCTAACACTTCTGTGGCTGAGTGCTCTTTGAAGCCCCAGAAATGCTTCAGCATAAGTTGGAGCCTACCTGTTTCATAGAGCATTTCTCACTGATTTCTCCTAAAGACGTATTTTCCTGCAAGTAATAGTTAGCAGGGGACAGTGGAGTGGAGCCACCTTCAAACTTCTCAATACAAACAAATGTGTACTATACCCCAGAAATATAGTTGAAAACATATATATTGCTTATATGCAGGCTAGTTTGAACCAAATGTTAATACAGCAGTGACCTGGGATGTATGCATAAATTTGGCTTGCTGAGAGCAAGAAATGGTTAGCTTTGGCAGTTCCGTAGCCGAGCACTGTCCCACAGGGCTTAATGTGTTGAGCACTAGAACTGTAAAACCAGAGTGCTCCAAAGACAGGCAAAAGGGAGGATCTAAAGTGAAAGAATCCTTCTGCTAAAGAGACTAGGGCATGTTAGTCTTAGATGATAAGGAAGAAAAAGGGGTATATGTTTTGAGAGAATATTATAAATTCATAAGCGATATGAGGAAGATCAAAAAGAACAAGTTATCCTTGGGGTGCGGAACATGCAAAACAATGCCAGGGAAGTATTACAAATATGTACTCAGTTCTTACTTTGTCTTCAAGTCCTGTGATTCACCACCCTCCAAAGCAGAATGTGACCTAGTCTGATGTCTGATGCAGCACTTCTTATGTATGCTCTTTGAATCAGGACACATGCTTTAAGATGGGAGAAATAATATTGTTTGGGTTTGTTTGTTTGTTTGTTTGTTTTTTCAATTAGATTTGAAGTATCAACATTTTATTATTAAAATAGACTTAAAATAGACTTAAAATAAAGATAATACTTTTTAATATGCAAATATCTTAGAGCCCACAAAAACTGGTTTTGAGAATAATGGAAAAATAATGCAGGAGTTAAATCTTCATCTCAGTTGTGAAGTATCATGTTACTCAAATGGTGAGGCCATGTGAATAAAGTAACTTCCACTTGCATTCTACTAAATTATGTGAGTAATACACCACATGCTATGTAAAGATGGAAATGAATGCCATATGAGTGAGAAACATCCTCTATGAAGAGTTACCACAGAAGAGCTTTTGCTTTGATACCAGAAAGCATTTGGGCCTATATAATGTGCAGGGGTGAGAAATAAGCTATGCATTAAATTAATTAATACAGTGTTGATCCTTTTCTGTCAGGACAATTAACATGAGTAAAATGTTTTCCCTACTTTAAACAGATAAAAAGGTACTATATTGTGATGTTCTTAAGATTGATGCCCTATATGGTCAGCAAAGAACATAGGATTTATTTCCTGAACCTTAAGTAGACTGCTAGCTGTGTCAGTTACTGTTTGAAGGCTTTTTATGAGCCATGTTCACAGTGTGTGTGTTAGTGAAAGTGGTCATAAGAAGGATGCAGACATGTCAGAGTGTTAAGTGAGATGTGTGACACATACGATCCCTTTAAATTACAAATGTAATTTTGTCGTGACCATTGATTTTCTGTTATATATGGACATGCATTTGTATGATACAAACTTGAAAAATGTCTTTTGCTAGGTGTTTCCTGTGCTCTTGTGACTTCCTTAGAGTATTAGTAATAGGGTGTGATGGTTTGGGAGTTACCTGCTCCCCCCCCGTTGTAAAATCACCCAGANGGGCTTTTTGTGTTATTATTTGATGATTTAAAGCAAAGAAAATTACACTCAAGGAGAGAGTGGCAGTCTCATGGGATGTGCATTTTCCATGGAACCATGCCATGGACTCATAAAGATATCTGTGACTCCTCTTTCTTTAATAGGATTGCAGGGGTGAAATATGGGGGTGAATTTGGCATTCAGAGTCCGAGACAAGGAGTGAACCTGCCTTGGACTTGCCAGAAACAGGCACTTAATGATGGAAATACCATGTAAACTCATCTGAAAATTTCAGAGCAATTGCTGCTTTTAGTTTTTGTTTGACTGAAGCTGTCATATCTGGTAATTGTAAGCATCTGTAATTTCATTTACTACAATAAAATCTTGTATGTATATACCAGAGAAGATTAATTCTCCAGTAGACACTCTTAAAACATTTATACCTTATTCTTTTACAGAGAATTTGTATGTTAAAGGTCATATATTTGTCATCTTCACCAAAATGCATAGTACTTCAGTTAGAAAATGGCATTTGTATTTAGAGAAATTTTCTACATGTAAGACAATTATTTTTCCTGACAAATGTTTTTTTAAAAATCATTTGAAAAAGAAAACAGAGGCATCCTCACTTGAATTAAAGCTCATCTGTCAAGTTGCTACATCTGAACTTATGACACAAAAGAAATAAAAATCAGCTCATTATGGGTGGAAACATATTTAATCTTTCATTAGGATTTACCAGACACCTTTTCCCATTCAGACTATGCAGGCAGAATTATGCACTGGGCTGCAATTCTAACCATTACATTTGTGAGCGGCTTTTAGTTTGAGTAGCTCAAACTAGTAGTTTGAGTAGCTACAAACTTGTACCTTTGAAATAGTTTAGATGCTGTGTTTACAAATTGCTATCACCAATTGACTCAAATGTTCTAGTATGCTAGAGACACTTGATTTTTTTGCAGATTTTGCAGCTGCTTGCTTTTAAATGGCTGAAAAAATATAAAGCCACTTAAATAAAATGTGATGCCTGACAAAAGCAAATGCTGTGCTACAAAGATGCTGTATTAGTTTATTAGACTAGTGCACACCAGAAGAAAATACTTCTGAATTCAATAATGTATGCAAGTGTTACAGAAATACTAAAAGAACTATCTATATAAGTTTGTCTTCAGTAGATTGAAGCAGTACGAACTTGTCTGTGCTAGTACAATTGATAACAAAGGTGTATCAATGTATATTTTGATACTTTTGGTTGACTGTGCACTGGAGGTTCCGTTGGCTAAAATACAAGTCATATAGTGACTCAAAAAGAAAAATAAGTTCATGCAATTGAATTTCTTTCAGAATGAGCCCTTGTGGCCAAGAGCACCAATAGTATCCTGGGGTGCTTTAAGAAAAGTATGTCTACCAGACTTAAGGAAGTTCTCTCCCTCTACTCTGCCCTGGTGAGCCTGTGTCCAGTTTTGGACTCTCCAGTTCAAGAAAGACAGGGATTTGCTGGAGAGAGTCCAACAGAGACCTACAAGGATGATCCAGGTACTTGAAAATCTCTCCTGTGAAGAAAGACTGAGAGAACTGGGGCTGTGTAATCTTGAGAAGAGAAGGCTGAGAAGGGATCTTATCAATACCCATACTAAAAATTGTATGTTACAAAGCTGCTGTATTTAGAAAGAGTGGCTGTTTTCAATCCAATTTGTTAAGATTACAGTAACAACATTCAGTGGAGAAAATGTGTGAATGTGGAGAAAATGTGTAACCAGAGGATGCAGACACAGGTACAGGGAGTTCTGTGAGAAGTGACTGTCAGAAGCCCTGTGAAGAGAGGATGGCTGGTGGTTTGAGATTATAGGAGCAGGAAGGTGAGTGGAATATGAAGGTCTCAGAGACACAGCTAACCTTGCAACAATGAATGAATTAGTAACTGAATGTATTTGATTAATTGGGCACTAGCACAGGGAATTCTGCTGCTACAGCTACAGGATCTGATGTTGTTCAGCTGCTTTTAAAAATAAGTTCAAAAGTGTGCATTTGAAAGTTACATAATGAGCTGACTAAGCTGGAAGATGTTTTCTTTCTATGAATTTCAAACAATTGGATAAGTACATCCTAGAGTGCTTAGCTGATGGGTTTGGTGGTTGTGACATGGTTCTATGGTGGTTTTTTTTTTGTTTGGTTTGTTTTCATAAAGAAGCATCAGATTTAGCCTTATGGTGGAAATGGATTGCTGGATGTAGATCACTGATTTGACCTGGCAGTACAAATTCTCTGTCTTTATAGTGCCAGCAGATCATGTGGGTCATGCTGGAGGCAAAGATCCTTGCATCACTGTAAGTATAGCTTTGTCACTAGCCCACATTCTTACCTTTGATAATCAGAAATACTTTTCTGGTAGAGAAGGTTTGAAAAAAAAGCCACAATAACCATGGAATGCTTTTAAAATGTTTCATTACACTAGTATAATAAATAGTATCTACTTTTTGAATAGTGATCTCTATTTTGAAAGATCTGGATTGTGCTCAACCAGAAAAGAATGAAATTGAGGAGCAAAATAAAGTGGCATAAAAAATGATAGGGAAAACAAGTTGATGTAGGTGAGTTTACACCATATCTGTAAAGTTATCTTATCCAGCCCTAGAACATGAGTCATCTTAATGCTAAATGCAGAGTGTTGAATGAAGTGCATTCTTAGGATTAGTTTCCCATTTCTTTTTTCCCTGAGGTGAGTATGCCCATAAACTGATCAGTGTTCCTTGTAGATGAGAATGGAACAGAGAAAAGGGTTTGAGCATTCTGAATTTACAAGGGATAAGGACTGGCACTAAATCTCATTTCCTCCCTTCTCAGATAATTTTGTCCAGTTGTTTTGGGCAGAAGGGGAGACAGGATATGTCTGTTTCCACTTTGCATCAGTTCAGTGATGAAAACAAAGAGCCTTACTTACTTAAGTAAGTTCAGGTTCTTAAGGATCCTGAAAAGGTAAACTTCACAAAGTGTAGTTGTTTTGCACAATCTTAAGATTCAGATGTTTGTGTCTCTTGGTTACTGTTAGATCTCATTTTCAGGCTTTTCTTCTGATGCCACCTAAAATTTTGTTTTCTGTGAGATGTAAATGTGCTAAAATAGAAGGGCAACCATTAGTCTAGTCCTCAGGCACACACAGAAGTACAAATTGACACCATGCTGCATTCATCAAGTTTCAATTATCAGATTAATTTTTCTGAGGAAGACCTTTCCCATAATTAACAATTACCTGTTCTGTGACAATTTTTTTTTTTTTTTACAATCTTGTCTTGTATTCTCTTCATCAAACACGTTTTACCATGATTAAGGTGGGAAATTTTAATTTGTTGGTTTTGAGAAATAGTTTGGTTTTGAGAAATAGTTTGATTTTGTGAAATAGTTTGAAGCATTCACAAGTGCCTGCAAATGTTATTTCCACTTTAAAAAAGAAATCTCAATTGAAACTCTTTATAAATAATGGAAACATATTGAAGACATCTTCTGCAAATTTTTTCAAATAAAAACAAAGTCTGTCTTGCTAACATTTGGTCATTGCTTTTCTAGAATTTAGGTGGCTCCATCGTGGCTTGTGATGGCATGTTATTTGTTTAATATTGCACAAGCATGTGAAGTAACTGTTTAGTATCTAACATAATAATTGCTTTGGCAGCGTAGTCACAAAATGTCTATTTTGTATGTCACTCTAAAAATGTGTAGCCTTTTTATTAGCACATGAGAGTTGTTTCAATTATATAGATTCATGGCAAGTTTGTAAGGAGATTCAACAATTTAGTAGTACTGCTTTTGACTTTGTCTAAGGTAGTTTCTTAAAGGACTATTAACGGTGGTATTTTCTTGGGTATGCTCTAGAGATCTTAGAACTTACATTGTCTAAGGAATATTGAACTGTCCTGTCACTGGTTATAGGAGATGGTTGTTCTTTTAAGTATATCCACCTGTCTCATTAGTACATTCACAGAAATGGACTTTGCTTACATTTATTTCATCACTTGGACCAAAAAAATTCACCTTTCATGGAACATGACCAGGCGAAGGTGGCATGAAAATTGTGTAGGGTTGAGAAGAAAAACAGTTGAGAGAAGGTACACATTTATATAGCAACCACTTTAAGTAATTATGTTATTTGCAAGTAGTGCTGATGTGTGCTTCTGATAAAATGTGAAGTTGACAACACCTTTGAAGTTTTATGTACAGCAAATGTCTGTAACACAAGCTTCCTGTGTTCTTTCTTCTTTCTTAGAAAGTTTTTTAAAGCTTTGCTTATATTTTCCTTTGTTTTGAATTTTTTTGTAAGATATCTCCTGGTTGTGCAAACCTCTGCTAGAATGTATTTCACATTTTACATTCTGTATAAGTTTTTCCTCCTGAACCTTTATTACTTGTCTTAAGCATATATGCTATGTGTTAGCATGACCAGTTCTCATTCAGCTCAGCAGGTGAGTGCTGGCCCGAACTACGCTTTTTTTCTGGTATCACTCTCCTCTGCCATTAATGAAAGTCAGCAATGCATGGCACACAGATTCCTGAAGTCAAAATCTAGAGATTCTGTTCTTAAAATATATTTTTTATCATGAACTTATAGTACCGGCCTTTTTATTTCATTGACAGCAAAAGTAGATTTTAATCATATTTCACTCCTTCCCTTGCAGATGCATCTCAGAAAATATAGTCTGTCGGCATCTGTTGTTGTTTTGCTCTTTATGCAGTTTTAGCTGGGATTCAAGTCATAGTTCACAATGGCAGGAAAAAAAGATGAGTATAAGAGTAAATATACTGCTCTGCCTTGCTTTAACCTTAACTTTTTGTCTTTTCAACATCCTCCTTCATTGCTTTTTGCGTTTGCCTCTTAATTTGTTCATGACCTCAGAGCACTTCCAGCAATATGTATTACAGAAATGTCAGTAGTCCCCTACTTCCTTGCCATTCAGTTCATGTTACTGTCATACCCACTTTTGCATTCTTCTCCTTACAAAATTCTCGAGAAACTTGACTGCCAGCAAATACCGGGTTTAACGGTACCTGCACAGAGTGTTTCACAAAGCCCAGCACCTAAAGCTGTGTAGGGGAAGGGATAATTAATTACTGCGAGGTGGTATTTTTAAAATATTAATATATAGTTTATTAATATTTTATATTCTGAACTCGCGGCACCCTGATCACCATAATAATAATAATAATAGGTTCTTGCGTCATTATGGAAACTATATACAGGTTATAATATAGGATCTAGAAGTAACTAGTGAATATATACATTAATTGAACTCAATCAAACTGGAAGAGAAGGCTTTTGTGATCAACATACCACTTGCGGTNCTTTACCCTTTTTTGGGCAGAACACAGCCTTGCACAAGGCAACCGTGTGCACCTTGTTTACCGCAGTTGCTGGGCAGACTCAGTGGCTCCAGGTTCTTTGTCCTTTTTCCCGAGGTTGCTCTCCCCAAAACAGAAGAAGAGCAGAAAAACATGCCTGGGCAAGCCAAGATATGTACAAGCCTAATTTGGCCTGCTTAGGCCTACCACAACAAGCTGTGCTTAAAGTACTGTGCAAAATATACACCATTGAATCATGTCTACAGTAATGGTATTTGTAGAAGCAAGTATAATGGTGAAGAGACTCCAGTCACAAAGAAGGCTGGGGGAGAGATGAGGAGCTTGGTTTTCCTAAGCTTGCGCTTGTTCTTTTGTTTAGTCATTGTACCTTTCAAAGCTTAGCTGTACTGCAATTTGCATTTTAAAGACAGCATGCTATGCATAGTTTAATATGTTGTTAATAATAGATAATAATAGTTATTATGTTTTTGATATATAGTAACTTGGCAGAATATTGCTGGGTATAAAATGTGGCATATGTACGTTTCAATAAACAACCATTGTTATGAAAAACTCACAGAAATTGTAGCTTACTTTTTTATTAATACTATGCATCTAATTTGTTTTCTGAAAGAATTCTGATTTCCTTGGATGGTGTCAGAGGAGCAAGTTGGTTAGCTTGTCTGATCCCTTTTAGGTAATTGCTCTCACATGTCTTGACCTTCCCTATCCCACTGGAAAGTTCATATACACCAGCATCACACAGGGGATTTTTTTCCTGGTGAAATTCGATAGTAGCTGTATTGGATCAGAGTAAAGTTTGTGAACAATACAGGCTTTGTCAATGAACTGTTTTCTGTATGAATTAGTTCTCTGTGGCAGCAGTTGATTAAAGGCTCAAACCAATATGTTTTACAAACAGAAATCTTGGTATTAATGTACAAATTTTTACAAAGTACTGAGTTTTTAAATCTACTTCACGATCTTTTGTCATTAAGAGGCAGCCCACCTTGAATTATAAATATTGTTACAAATGTCAGTGATAGTAACTCTGCTTTGTTTGTCACTGTATGCAGAGAGGAGAAAAAAGCAGTATGCCACATGGCTACTACCATTCTCCTCTCACAGTTGATGTATCCTGCAGTGGTTCAATGCTGCTGTGGTTACAGCTGTGACTGGCCTGTTGCATTCTGGTTGAGATTTTTAAATAGAAGCTTTCCAAATTTAAAAATTTTGATTATTAAATTTGAATTCTAAATGTGAGGTTTATTTGTTTTGGTTTTTTTTTTCTTCCCAGAATGACACTTTTGTTTGCTGTAGCTCTTCATTCAAATGCTTCCTTGTTCATGCTTTGGCAACATCCAGAGATCCCCTGTTCCAGTTTCCATCCTGCTGTGTGCTATGGAAACACACTGTGAAGTATGGTTAGAGGAAATGCTTACACCTTAAGGGAAGATTCAGCAATACTTTCTAACACCATTTTTAAGGAACTAGGGAGGAGAGATTTGCTCTACCAGGAATATACAGCTACATCAACTGTTGTAGCTTTATTGCATATTGCAGTAGTAGCTGGAGACACTGCTACTTAAAGCTGTGTGTGCTGGGTATGTACATGAAACTGAAGAGTATCACAAGCAGCCTTCCTCTGTGTGTGGCAATTTCCTGTTGTCCAGTTTGCAAGTTCCATTTTTTTGATTGTTTGTTTGTTTGTTTGTGGTTTTTTTTGTTAGCACTTAGAAACTGGACTGGTCCAATTTGTGAAAGGAAAGGGTAATTATGGGTAGTAAAAGATGCACCAACTTTTCTTGTAATTAGTTAGGAAAACCTTCAGTTACTGGGAGGAGACACTATATTGAGTGAGGAAGGTGAAATAGCTTACATGTTGATACCCTTGTTTGGCAAGAGCTGCCATGCCAAGCAGTGGTGTTACTATAAAACTAGACACAATTCATGTATGTTGTTTCTTACTCAGTGCTAGGGGATGGGAAGAGCATGAAGGTAAAGCCATAGAATATCTGCCTTTTTAGTCCCTCTTTTCAGAGAAAAACTGATTTTGTTTGAGATTTTTAAATTATCAGTGTCCTTTTATGTTACAGCATAATGTGTATGAAAATTACTGGTCTGATAGTTAATTAAAACTACAGCTGGTGAACATTTATTATAGTGTACAAAAGGGAATGACACTTACTTGTCTGTGTAGCATTGTCTTACTCAATTTAAATAATTGTCATTTTTTTCATGTGTGGCTTGAAAGCTGTGGTGCAAGGTCTGATGAACAAACTGATGAGCTTCATTGCAATACTTGTTATGAAAATGAGATGAAACAGTGGCTTATAAATTTACCAGCTTTCCTGAAAGTTGGAAGTCAGTTATGAAGAGATTGGTACAATTAGGTTGGTTCTTGTTTCTCCATACTGTGAAACCAATGCAGTTTTCTGTGGTAGGAAGGAAGGCCTTCTGCTGAAGATTAGAAATACTTAAAAGCTATTCAGAGCGTTTCTGGATTTATTAAGAGATTTCAGCATGCATACTTGAAAGAATCTATGTAGCATATGTCAATACCAGGCCTGGATTACAGCTTTATCATTTGAAAAATGAAACTACTTCAAGAATCTTAAGCCTGTTTGCAACATCAGATTGTGTATGTGTATATTTATAGTGAAATTAATAATGGATATGTTGTTTTGTAGCTGACATACTAAAAATCATTTCAGCCAAACTCCCAAATTGAGATGTCCAGAGCTCCTAGCACAAGTAGTTACAGTCCATGTAAATTCACATCAAAAAGTCTTTATAAAAGTATGATTTCTGTCTGAAGCCAAAGGTTGCCTTTTCTATAACAGTGGGGATACTGTATGTGAAAGAGCTGTTGCCAAATGATACAGCCTCTCTGTTGTCATGCAGTTACTTTCACATGTCAGTATGTGAAAACACCTATTGTTTTGTTGGCTTCCAGTATTGCAAAGATAAACTAATATCAAAATAGGACTCATTAGCAGATTGGCTGGAGATGGAACAAGAAATACAACTTAAAAATGACCCATCCAGTAAAAGTCAGAGTAAAGGACTGAATGAAACTGGTCAGAAGTCTGAAAACAGGATTTATGATTCAGGTCGAATCTTGGCAGCAGAGCAGTGTTAGCCGTGTTACTTGGCCCAGTGTGAAAGGTCACTTTTGTTATTTCACTTATTATAACTTGGAGTAATTTCCTTACTACTACAAAGAAAGACTTAAGTACAACCATGACTTTTTGGTTGTAGTTGTTGATACTGAATGTTGAATTCTACCTGATGCCTTCAGTGTAATGATACATTGGCTATTTAAGGACAGGAAGAGAGTGTAAGGTACAAAACTCTTTTAAGAACTGTTGTTTCAAAGTAGGTAACTGATGTAATTTAGATGATGTTAAGTTATCCAATCTGCTGTTTATTTTCACATGCTATCAGTTATAGAATGTATCTTTCATCAAGTCAATTCACCGCAGAAAGAAAAACAGTTCAGATTCTTCATGTATGGCTTCAGTAGATAAGAATCTTTAGAACTCATTGACATCGGACTAAGAACAAGAATGACAGAACAGTAGCTGAAAATGGAGTGAGTTGCGAAACAGAAATGAATGCTCTGGAAGGAGTTATTCCCTTTATCAACCTCCTAACTTCTTTAAGTGTGAATACATCAGAACATGATACACCTTCTGTAATACAAATCTGAGTCAACATTAATGTCAAGTTTTATAATACACAACTCCAGCTACTAACATTATGACTAACATAGCTGGATTATACTTAATTGTATTGATCCTTATAATGTGCTTTCTGGTGAAGAAATCTGTGTGCTATATGGAGAGAACTCCATGGAAGGAGTATTTAGTTTAGATTTTTTTTCAGACTTTATTATTAGGCTGAAGTTCCTATTAGCTACTGCAGAAACCATTGGATACTGTAGCTGCTGTATGCTACTGGATCTTCTTTCAAGCGCTACTGCTAAATGTCTTGTGAATTTTCTGATTTGGTTCTTTCCTTTTGTCTTCCAGCTTCACTTAGCAGCCCTGGCTTCATTAAAGGGAGACATAGTGGGGCTTAATAAACGTCTACAACAAACAGAAAGGGAGCGTGACCTGTTGGAAAAGACATTGGCCAAGGCACAGGTGAGAAATAGTTCAATATTCTGTCCTTGTTTTGTGTAGTCGTTGTTTTTCAGAGGAGCATGATATATGTGGAGAGTAAAATATCTGAACAGTGTTACAAGTGAAAAAAATGTTAAGTCTGTGAGAAACATAGTTGCCTTGTTTTTTAAGTTTTGTATCCTGATGATGCTCTTCTAAAACATGCTGGGGAAGAATTACATTGATTTTATTTTGAATGCAGTTTGAGCAATGATTGGCTTAGAAATATTTTAGAATATAAAATTTTCATTTTATGGATTAGGTAAGTGATTGCAAAGCCTTCCACTCCTGGGTGAGACTCAAAACACAGCACAAATTAACAGTGATTAAAGGCTGTTTCCAGCTGGCAGTGCTTTAGTGATGTGTGAGAAATTGTGACTCTGTACTAACTTGTAGTAAGCCAGTTTGTTTATATCTGTTGTGAAAAACACAGTGAGTGGAAATCAAAGAGATTTTAAAGAAGAATGACGTCCGAACTCCAGTGTTTCACAGCTCTTAAAAAAAAGGAGCTACTTTTCAGATCAAGATAGATGTGCAGAGGCATATACAGACATGCAAAACTATTGTTTGTAATATTGGTCTCATTTATAAATGAAACCTTTGTTTTCAGATACTGTCATTCTGGCAAATAGCTTTTATAAGTACTTTAAATTTTTTAATTAATTCAAATTACTTACTCATACATGTATAGAGATAGTCATAGCATTATGTTCTGTAAAGTACAGCATCATATTTACTGCCTAGAGAGGTTGTGGAATCTCCAACATTGGAAAGCCTCAAACCAGCTGGACCTGGTCTTGGGCAGTCTGTTCTGGGTGATCCTCCTTCAGTTGGGTAGGGAGGTGGACTTCAAGAGGTTCCTGTCAAACTCAGCCATTCTGTTATTTTGTGAATTTAGAGTCTTCAGTATTCAGTGGTTTTTGGTACTGGCCTGTATCTGTGTATTACAATTCAAATGTAGAAATGTTTAAGCAGTCTAGATTTTAAGGCTTTTGCTTCAGTCCTTCAAATATATTTTGGCCATTGTCCTCATTCCCTGATGTTTTTTTCAGATACCTTAAAGGTTTTGGAACTTTGTAAGTGATAGTTTCATTGCAGATCAGCAATGAAACATTCAGAATCAAAAAACACATGTTTTTATTTCTCTAGATACACAAAGTCAGAGTCACATTGGGAGTTAACATTGTTTATCAGTTGTAATGTGAGGGCCTTTTCTAATTTCTACTACATTCTGACAGGCAGTTTGATACAACGCTACATTTGATAATCATTAAACAGAAAGATGGATCTGCTGTATCCAAACAATCCACATTATTCTGCATGACTACACTGACTTTGTTCTGATTCATAACTGCAGGATCTTGTGCTAATGTCCTGCATTGAAACTTATGTCTTTAAGAGCCATAGAGTACAGACCACCAAGAGGTCCAGAGCATCCAGGAGTGAACAGGAAATTGTAATCTTTTATATTTCATTCCCATAATTCTGTTATCTTACTGTATTTAAGCTGACAGCAAGGCCAGCTCTATCTTTCTTCCCTCTCTCCTCCCAGAGAGGCATACTGTCTTATCTGGTAACATGGATGAGTATCACAGGGCTGACTGAATTTTTTTTTTTTCCTGCACAATCTTGGCCTGTTTAGGCCTAATGCCAGGGAGCAATGGCAGGGCAGTTCAAGCCTGGCCAGCCCAACCTAACCTAACAGTGGGAGGGAAAGAAAGAGCAGTGGGGCTTGTGGTAAACCCCAGAAGTGAGAAGAAAAGGAATACTGGGGTTTTGGTTTTGATCTGATTGGAGGGAGGTTTGGAGAAGGTTNCTCACAAGGCACTGCCACCTCTCTCGGCTGCCCTGAGGCTCTCAGGCTGTAACTGCGGGTTGCAGTAATACAGCTTTATTGGGGGCGCTTGGCTCATCAGGTGTTTACCCCTGTCTGCATGGTATAGACGTCTGATTGCCTGCTGACAGGGGTTCCTGACAACACATTAAAGCTTGGCTGTGGTTCTTGGCAGCTTTCGGCAAAGACTTCTTTGCCTACAGATGATGCACCGGACACTTGTGCTTCTTGTGTGTAAACTAAGGCACGGCAGAGTTCTGAGTAGACATAAAGCAGCAAGGCTTTACCTTGTTTACGATCTGTGTTGTTTGTATCGTTTGGCCGAGCATTGATTTGACCATTGGCAACACAGGAAAACACAACTAACAACCAATGAAAAGAGATTTGCCCAAATTTGGGTGAATGCATGAGCCTTCCACAAGGTAACTACACGCCAGATGTGTGCATCTTGTTTATCACCATATGTGGACATGAGGAAAACATATCTGGACAAGCTCTTGTTATCTAGACTCCCTGGCACCAGGTCCTTTGTCTCTTCCCACATTGCCCCAGACTCTGGAAGCTGGATACTGGATATATTTGGTTTATGTTTTCCATTTATTTTGGGCCATTTGGCCTTTCCACCACATCTGTCTTCCCCCACTGCCCATTTAAATGAAGACAGCTAACCACATGTTTTTGGTAGCATTTTACTTCCACATCTTTGTTTAAAAATACCCTCTCTCAGCCAAGGCACTTACAGTGCCTTGTAGGTGCTCTCATACAGTAATCCCCATTGATACGGGCTTGGATTGAGGATCAGTCCTTAATCCCAGCTAACATGTACACTCGATAGCACAAAATTATTTTGTATTTTCTTTCATGGTTTATGAGTCTTTGTAGTGCTCCATTTGTAATGCTAAGGGTTTTACATGATCATAGGCGGTGTGCTTGTGAGCATTAAGTGCAGTGACAACTCTTGCCTGAACAGTCAACACAAAACTAGAACATGTGAAAACAAGCTAACATGCTAGCTTTCATGTAAAAATAATACATTTTAATGAAAAATTTCTATAAAGTTTTATCCCTTTCCAGTTAATCTTTTTGAGCCCTTGAGTGTGTGTAGATTTTTTGGGGTGTGTGTATTAAATAAAATACCATCTTTCTTAAAGAGTAAACCATTAAGCAAGCACAATTTATATATGTTGTAGGTTGGATTTCTGTCCTGGTAGGGCATAAA
>WBNM01012276.1:0-18477 GCA_013399055.1 Ramphastos sulfuratus
CAGGGATGGGGATTCAACCACGCTCCTGAGGAGCCTAATCCAGGGAGCATTACACTCAGTGATAGCCACAGTGGTGCCAAGAGATGGTCAGGTCCCAAAGGCATGTGAGACTACAGGAATTTTTTTCTCAGATATTTTCTGTGCATACCCAATCCTCTGTAACACACCTGCAGATAGCCACTAAAAAAATAAAAACAAACATCTTTGAGAAAGTCCCATGAGAAACTGTCATGGAGAACACAAGTGTATTACAGCAGTGTATTTTAAGTGCATCTGGCTCTAACAAGAGGCACCAGACTGGTAGTCCAAGACCCTCTCAAAACCACTGTGAGTCCAAAGACAAGCAGTGGTAAATGCACTCACTTTTCTTAGTGTTAGCCACATGCTTTTAGGCCTACACCCCAAAAAAAAAAGGAAAGGAGAAAACAGTGCAGGTTCAGGAGGATATTTAAATCCATCTGTCTTGGCCAAGGCTGCCACAAAACTGGCAGTGATTGTGTGGGTAACAGCTACTCCACAACATTTAGGAGAACAAGACTTAGGAGAATGGTCTGATTTGAAGAACAGAACCTTTCCAGTCATCCAGGCTTAGTCCATGTGTATTTATTTTTTCTCTTCAAGGAGGAAACAAGTCTCTAAAATCCTTAGCACCTTTCACAGCCTTCCTCACCTTTGAACTATAGTACTATATGCATGATCTCACTGATTAGAGAATAAACTTGGTTTAGATTTCATCTAATCAAATCATCATCCACACTACAGGAAATGCCCTGGCTCTGTAAGAAACATTAATTCTGCTTATAATATGGAAGTACCCATCTTTCACATCAAAGCAAGCCAACAAATGACACTGTCCCTGGGTCAGAGTTCAAGATACACTCCAGAAGCATGAGAAACATGCCATTATTTCCAAATCATTGCCTTTCCAGGAATCTTGCACATTTGTATTGTTATCGAAACAAACCTCACAACTGCCTCCTCTGAAAGTAGGTTATCAGCCACATTTCACCTCTGACTAGGGTGAAAATATCATTACCATGCCACAAGCTATAAATATGCAATGTGGAAGATTTGGTTAGGGCTTTTCCACATTGTGGATGGACAGATTTCAGCCATAACAACTGCAGGATTTAAACTAGACCTTATAAAATACCCAAACCAATCTGAATTACAATCTTGCTACTTCCTTACTCACCATGGAACTTGAGCCTGATCATGTTTTGGCAGGGTGGGGTGGACTAGATGACCTTTTGAGGTCCCTTCCAGCCCCTAACATTCTGTGATTTTGTGATTCTGAGGCCTTTGCTAACTCAAAGCACTGGATGGAAAAAAAAAACTTACTGTATTTTATATGGAAGTACTCAAGTCTCATAATTACTACATAAGCAACCAGTGGGTGGAACTTGAGGCATAGGAAGTTCCATGTAAATGTGAGGAAATATTCTTCACTGTCAGGGTGACAGAACACTGGAACAGGCTGCCCAGGGGGGTTGTGGAGTCTCCCTCTTTGGAAATATTCAAGACCTGGCTAGATGTGATCCAGTGTGATCTGCTATAGGTGGTCCTGCTCTAGCAGGGGGGGTTGGACTGGATGATTTTTTGAGGTCCCTTCCAGTTCCTAACATTCCATGATTCTGTAATCACTTTGAGCTGCAGAAGGCTACATGATATTCACAGAAGACTGACCTGAGGCACCTAGCAGGTTGGCAACTATGAAAGAACCCAGGTCATCCACTTCTCCAATAGGTACCATATTGGGTACCTGGCAAGTCATCTGCCTTGGCTTCCCCACTTACAAAATCAAAACACTATTTCCTGTCCTAAGAAAAGTGGGATAACCTTGTGGAGAGAGCACGCTGAGATCTCCACACTGAAGATGAAGTAGAAGGTCTAAATATTATTAGCATTATGCTGACTATAAAGACCATCCTGGAACTGCAGAGGAGGGCAAAACCCAAGGAAATTAAAGTGACAGAATTTCATGTTTAGACAGCTGGCAGGACAAGAAGCACACTGAAGAATCACAGTGAAAATCCTCAAGAGTTCTCTCTTCCTCATGTTGCAGACCCAAAACTGTGAATAAAAAGAACTCAGTTCCTACAATCCTCAGTCCAAAGGCAACCACCTCCAAAGCCACAGGAAACAATGAGGTTGTGCACTTACTGAATGAACTGAAGTCCTTTCTCTATTTCTTGCTTTCTCTTCTGTCTCTCCATTATAATTGCTGCAGAAGAAGAAGAAACAACACAAAATGAGTCATTTTAGGTCTTGCTGGCAATTAAGTAGCACAGTATTTTGTGTGTGCCTGAATTTACTACTAACAAAATGTTCCAGACCAGACGCCCTGAACTCTGAAGTCCATGATTTATCTACACTGCAGATACAGAATGGCAAGCAGCTCACTACAAAGTATCTGCTTTTTCTCACATGCCACCTCCAGGATACATGGGCAAAGGGGAATTACTTCATTTTGAGCTCTCAGCTTAGGCTGCCAGTAAATAAAGCAATGGGAACCAACACCAATGGGTGTCTTCTAGGAAAGGAAAAACAAACATAATAATAAATCAACATTTTCCCTGCACTGGCAATCATTTCAGGAATTTGTGCTGGGACCCTCCCACAATAAGCAGTTCTGACCATTAGTTATCTGAACTGGGTTTAAATTAGTTTGCTGTATGGCACATGAAACAGGTAACCTATGTAAGGTATGTGGAGGCAGATCCCAAAGACAGATGCAAAAAAAAAAAGGAAAGGACCCATGTAAAAGGATCAGTGATGAGTCCATGCAATGGGAATTTCATGCTGGAAATCTGCAGGCAAGAGCAGCACAGGCTTGGGAATGCTCCTCTGGAGAGGTGATAGGGCCTCATCCTGCAGTGTTTTAAACTGGGGTGGGCAGCACCTCAGAAGGCTCAAGAGAGAGTTATCTCCACTTACTCAGGGTCACAAATGGGCACAGTAATTTGTCTGGGTTTGATCAAATCCAGCCTGGATCTCTGTGAGTACAGACAACTAAGCAGTATGATGGAGCCACTTTTTAATGAAAGTCTCAACTAAAATGGGCTTGAATCACAGCACAGATACATGAGCTTCGTTCCCTGCAGTTTGGAAGTAAATCCTTGAACAGCTCCTCCCTGACTTCTCCCAGGTACACAGGTCTGCCACACAAGAAAAGAAGCCCAGATGCCTTTTCCATTAAAACCATTCCTATCATTCTAAGATATTTTACAGTATCTATGGCATTTTCAGTCCAGACAGGGTGAAGGGACCTTTAAGGTATGTGAAAATCAATCCTAACAACTCAGCAAGTCCTTATTGATTGTGCTCTGTGCCATGCAAAATGTAGAAGAATTGATACCTGCCCTTTACCAAGGAGAGCAGGGGGAAGAGGCCAAAGCAGGAACAAGAGTAAGACCAGAAAGAAGTGGCAGCAGAAGGAAGCAAGAGCATGAAAGTAACACTGTGCACTTTGCAAGTCATCAGACATTGAATTTGAGAGCAATCTGGTTTGAGAAGCAGGTAGAAGATTTTGGCAGGTGCTTGAGGTCTGTGGTAGTGGGTTGGACTTGATGATCTTTGAGGTCTCTTCCAACCTTGCTATACTGTGATACTGTGATATGCAATGGGATGGGCAGTGCAGCAAGAAGGAGAAAGCCAACATACAAAGTGAGTGATGGAGGAGGCACACTTCAGTACAATAGCAACAGAAGGCCTGGAATGATTTATAAATAGCCTGGATAATAAGCAATCAGGAAGAAAGAAGAAAATTTAACAAGGAGACTGTGAGGTTAATATGATCACTGATGCTACAGGCAGGCAGGCTTGAGGGGTAGAAAAAGAGAGGCAAATCATTTGATAGTTCTCCTCACATGAAATTCTGCAAAGGCAGAAGAGAGAACAGACAAGGTGAAGAGGAGCAGTAGGAACCACTTCCAAAGAGCAGGAAAGCCACAAAAGAGGACAGAGCAACCCATAAGAGAAATATCAGGTGGGAAAAGAGCCACCACAGGAAACTACAGGAGATAAAATGGAAGGGGAGTGGGCAAGAGTCAAGTGGACCCTCACAAAAGCTCATGGAGGAGGAAGGAGGAATTTCTGGCTCTCTAGTCCTTAAGTACACTAACTATTATGCCCCAAACAGCCACAGCTTGGACCCTGCTCTCATGCACCCTCCAGGAGCTCCACTTGAGCTTCAGGTCCAGGCCTACTGTGTTGTCTGAGCTATACAGTAGATGGATCTGTCCTCAGTTCTATGTCCTGGACAAACCTCAGACCTACACTCTAGGCAGCTTGTCTCTGGCACTATCTCCTACCACTGGGTGGGTCATGGACACGATTCATCACCTCATCTTCTTTGGGACTGTTGACAGACCCCTTGTTCTGCCTGTGCTGTTCAGATATAGCAGAACTGTACCCTAATCAGTGAGGCCACTGTTGGTGGCTGTCATCACCTTTGGCTCCCAGCTTGTCTTCCCTGGAAGAACAGCCCTACTCTTGCTGCTCCCTGACATGAGGCATGCTGGAGAGACCAAAAGTCAGAGAAGTGAAGCAGCACCCCACAGATCTGATGAAAAGGGAGATTATTGGGAGAGTGGTTGAACACAGGCCAGTCACCACAAAGTCAATGGCTGCAGCCCAAAAATGCTGTCGCACACATTCGCGATTGTCTGTGTCCACAAAACTGATCCTCACCTTGAAAAGCTTCTGATAGGCACAGCCTACTAACAATCTCTGCTTCTGAGCTCAGCTCTTACAGTACTGCTGCAAGGAGTGAAGAGATCTGTACCTGTTCTCATGGCTACCCTGACCCCACAGCTAAAACATGCTAAATAGCAGGATGTGGGTATGTATTACAATGAGAACTGGTCACTGTTGCTTGCCCACAGAGAAGGGCATTCAAACTTTACTAAGCAAAAGCTGGAGTGGAGCCAAAGGACTACAGGGAAAGGCTCCAGAATGTCTCCTTCCTAGAGTTACCCAACTTTTCTTGCATCCTGGAGCTCTCCTGGGGTTTTTTTCCCCCCTTCCTCACCTCCATTGCCACTGCATCCAACACGCATATCTCGACCTTTGCTTCATGTGGATGGTTGACCAACCTACTGCATCTCTGTAAGTCCCACGATACCCAGCTACAGTTTTGGTTCTTGCTACAAAACCTCCACTAAAAAAAGACAAAACCTCCAAGTCCTGCATGGTGTTCACTCTCCATAGTCCTACCCTCATTTTCCACGACAAATGTTCTCCAACCCAAGACCTTCCATTGTCTTCTTTAGACATAAACCACAGGCCTGATCTTCCCTCCAGACCATTGGTTGATGCATTTCTCTCTCCTTGCAAGTGGGTGGCCAGCTTCTTGTTAAAGCTCTGTCACACCTTCAGCTGATATCACAACTTTGCACATAAGGCTCATCTCTTCATGGTGACACCCTCAAAACACTCACCACACACTGCTGCCCTAACAACTTCTTTCAAGTCTCTTGGGAATGACCACCTTTCCCTTTTGATCTGACTCCCCACCAGCACCCTCCTCCACGCATGACAGACCTCTCCACCATCCTGCCTGCCTCACCACTGCTGGTGGCTACCATTCGGACTCCTCCTCTTGCTCCTCGTGCCTTCTCCCTCGCCACCTCTCCAGAAAACTCAGTCACTTCTGCCTGCCTTCATCATTCCATACTCCTCCCAGAGTCTCATTCAACCCTTAGACCCAGCCACATGCCCATGACCCAACGCACAGTAAGCCACCCATACCTGCAGCACTTCAGTTCTGCTGCACACCATGCCACAACTGATGCATAATTAAGAACAATGCCTGTGTAGCTTTTGTTTTCTTGGCCTTTTAAATATTTTTAGAAACAGGGTGGAAAACATTCCATGAAACAGCGTGCCTAAACATCCCCTTTTTTAAAATTCCACCCACCAAATCTGCCTGTCCAGACTTATCTGCTCAAAACACCAGCAGAATTCAACCCCCACTGTAGTGGGGGTATTTTTACCCCCACTACAAAGCTTCATTCTTTTAGTCCAGAGATATTTATCCTCTCTGGTCCAGCACCTAGAGAGGACTTTATTCATAGTTTCTCAATGAATTACAAACTATTTGCGAGACAGAAATAAAATGCTGCAAATAGGCAAAATGGTTTTCTTGCCTCCAGAATGAAGCATGAGGCAGTAAACAGGGCAGCTCAATGACTCAATCACAAACTGGGTAGATAAGGCTCTACAAGACGAATGGAAAGACCTGAATTTACCTTATCAAGAACCTGAATGTTATTCCCAACCCTGCCAGAGCAGAATTTGGGCAAAGTTTTCTAAACTATATTTCTGGGATGGCAATGAATTCACACTTGACTGACTTCCAGGCTCTGACTGTAACATTTCGGCCAGAAATAAATGCACCAAGAAGCAAATGGCAGATTGTAGAGCTGAGGCAGGAGCTCAGCCCCAGGCTGCGTGCACTCTCTTCCAGGCAAAAGGCTCCAGGATGTGCTAGTCTGCAACATGGAGTCTTTCACTGGCTGCAGTGTGCCCACCTCAGTGGTGCAGCAGAATGAATAACCAGATTCACATCAAACAGAGGACAAACCATACAGCCCATTACAAAGATGGGCTCCCACTCAGTCCTGCAGCTGCTCTCTGCCATGCCCCACTCCCTGGCTTTGAGCGCTTCCCACAGCCCACAGCTCTCAGAGTCCCACCACCATGCTATGTCCATCAGGCTTCATAAGCCTGTCCCTTGGTACCCCAAGGTCCCCACATGACCACTCTCTCACACCCCAGCATTCAGCCAGTCCCAGTCCTGCCCCACAACACCACTGGAGTTGCTATCATTGAGCTGCCACGAGCTTCACCCAGAGCTATCTCCAGTGCATGCAGGCAAAGTGGAGACAACTGCCTCACTCCCTGCTCAAAATCAAAGCAGTGACCGTAAGTCTCCCCAGGAGGCGGGGTGGAGGTGGTGGTCAAAGTCTCAAGAGACCACTCTGGTCCCCATCACCCCGTTTTTTACTCCCTCCAGCCTTTGTGTCCCACATTTAAACACTCCAAGTACTGCCGCCCACGCATAACAGCCCCACGCAGGCCATTCTTCTTCCTGCCCCGGCCCGCCAGGCCCTGCTCGAGGGGTACCGCAGTGCAGCCAAGGGAAGCAGGGGGAAAAGGGTTGATGCTACCCGTCCCTCAACCACCTGCTCTTGGTTTCGTGCCCACTCAGCTCGCCGTCCACTGCCTCACTTGAAAAATAAATCCCGGTTCTGGTTCGCAAACGGATGGAGCGGGAGTTCCCGCTCGCCTCCTCCCCCCAGTCCCAGCACCAGGCCGCAGATCCCCGGCCTTGCGTAGCGGCCGCCGCGGACAAAAGCGCCACCTCGGCCAGCCAGGGCGGAGAGGGACCGCCGGCGCCTTCCGTACTCCCCGCGACGCGGCTGGGCGCCGGCACCCTGGCACCCTCGCCACCTCCGTCTTGCTGGGAGGGGTCCCCCGCGGCTAGAGATATCCAAGCTTCCCCGGGAAGAAGGAAAACAAGCCAAAACATACTCTTCCTCCTTCCCCACCCCCATCCGCTTAAATAAGAATCAAACATTTTCACGAGTCTGGGAGGCGGCTTTAAGATTAAAAAAAAAAAAAAAAGAGAGAGAGAGATAACCTTCCCTGCCACCCGGAAACTGTCGAAAGCATTAAAGAATTTTTTTTTTTGGGGGGGAAAGAAAAAAATCCCACAACCTTCTTATTTGATAAACTTTACAAGCCCCTACGGAAGGCGCATCTGAAAAGCTCTTCCACAAGGGCTTCTCTGCTGCTTCATGGGGTTTATACCAAACAAGAGGGGGGAACTGCAGCCTAAATACAAACCCGAACACAGCTCTCAAACCTACAAACCACAAACAGGCACAAATGCAATTAATACTAAGTTTTTCATATAAACCCAGGGTTTTTTCTCCCTACCTATCCACTTTTAGACTACTACCACATTTTTTCTAGGGGGTGGGATTAGGATCTCTGACAATTTTTTTATTTTTTTGCAAACCCCACATTTTTTATTTTGGCAGAAGAGCTTCTAAATCTCGCCCATGTTATTTTCCGCCACTTTTTCTTTTATTTATTTTTTTTAAATTTGCAATTACACAACGTTTCATCCATGCAGTTCCTATCCGAAACCTTTACTTTCTAATGAAGCAACATCCAGATTTTCTTGCTTCTCAAGTCCACCCCTTTCTACACACACAGATACAGAACTGGTTTAAGACGAAAATAATCCCCCCCAAAATAATAATAAAGGACTCACCTCTCCTTGCTTTTCCCCGACACACACTATGTATAAACTTTCCTTGATAAATTGTATTGTATTACTAGAGATATTATTAATGTATTATTACTAGAAGTAATAATAATAGTAAGTGCTATTTAATTATAGAAGGCAGCATTCTGCTTCTGGATCGGCTGCCCCTGCAGCTCCCTCCATGTGCCTCCTGATCTCTTTACTTTCATTTCCAGGTCTCGCTCGCTCGCTCGCTCGCTGGCTCTCAGCTGCACCAGCGAGAGAAAATGCCTCCCTGCATATCCTCTGGGCCCTAGAGGCTACCGCTTTCCATTACAAAAACTCACAGATCTTTCCCTTGTGGTTGGTTTTGAGAGTCTTTAAGGTGAATGAGGCTTTAAAAAAAAAAAAAAAAAGAACAAAACCGAAAGCGTTTAAGCGGTCGAGGCTTCGTTCTTATTTTAATGCAACGATTTTCTTCTTCACGATAATCTTAGCCAATATAAAAAATACACCCAAAAGGAAGGAAAGCTGCCTCTGCAGAGTGATTGCATGCATGCGAAGTGCAGCAATACACTGAATTACAAGACGACAGCACACACACACACACACACACACACACACGCACACACACACCGCCTCCACAGGATTATCATATAGGTGAAGCAGTGACCCTTTTGCCCACCCATAGACGTTTGCTGGAAGGGGGCCAGAGCCATTGCTTACAGCAGGGCAATTATCTATTCCAGCTAGACCTGAGTTACTCCACACACTGCTGAGGGGATTCCCTGTAAACAAGGTCTTCTGAAAGCATAAATCTTTGAGTGGAAAGAAATATGAAGTGTGTGTGTATATAACATTATTATTATATTATATACAATTAGGTACTATACAGTATGCATATATTATACATCATATATATGTGTACATTCATGGTAATGGCCGGACTTGATCTTAAAGGTCTTTTGCAAGACCATTATTTTATGCTTTTATGTACTTGCATGTATATTTATATGCATACATATACGTTTAGGCACTTTTTTGGAAACAGATCTTTAGCTTGTTTTCATTCTAAACCACTCAATATTTCCAAAAGTGGACCAAATCTCCACAGCAACCCACATCAGCAAAGACCCAGGAATGGAGCTGCCAGTGGCAAGTGGGTACCCAGCAGCATGTTACTTTGTCATGAGAAATGATTGTGAAGACAGAGAGACACACACTCATCCCCACCCAGCTGCACTTCTAATTACCCTCTGAGATGAGGTTTATGCTCAGCTCCCAGCCCAGCCTCCCTTGTAGGACAGATTTTCCTTTCCCTAAAGAATCCTGTCTACTGTCAAATCATCATTTCCAGACTGACACTGGTTTAATTTATCAGCTCTTTTCCAATGTAATCAGTGATGTGTTTACTTCTCAGAGTCTCACTTCCCTATTTCCAGTGACCCTGCAGGGTGTTTCTCGGTGCTTTGCAGCTAAGCAACTCCAACAATGAGAGGCAGGTAGAAGGCATCATCCGAAGGGTATTAAACTTGTGTAATATTTCAAACTTGTTAATCAGAAGAGGAAAGACTTTATTGAGTAGGATTGGCTTCTGGCAGGTCTGTCAACACAATAAACTGATAATTTATGGATTATAGGCTGCAAATTGTATAATGTACCATATGACAATGTGTTATGCTCTTCACAGCATTTAATCACAATGCACTTTTTTTGTTGTTGTTTAGATATTCATTATGAACAAAAGATTATTGTTATTTATAGATAAGAGCTGATAAGACAGTGCTTATTTTTATTATCTCTTCAGCAGATTTGTTACAACACTGTGACAATGAGTTGAGTCTAACCAAGATGGGTGTCTGTTGTGGAAGCTTCTGGGCAAAATGGACATTAAATGGCAATCCCTGCTGAGGTGTGGCTTTAGGCAGAAGAAAGGTGGAGCAGGCCTGGAGGTGGGTAAATAAACACGGACAAATCTGGTGTGCTACATCACATTGTGGAGAGCATCATCATGGAGCCATTAAGCATCAAATGAGTCACAGAGCCCAGGACGCCTCCAAACCTGCAGGACCTCTGGAAGGAAAGACATTATATCTGGATGAGAAGAGGGCTTAAGAGGAGTCAAAGAGAAAGAGGAACAAACCCAAAATCTGCAGACAATCCTGAGTTATACTGGAGTAAGCATTATGTTTTAATTCAAGAACATTCATTCTCAAGGCTGCATTTCCCAATTGAATATTAAGTTACATTTTCCTCTTGTCCCAATTTCCTTCACCTGTAAGACTGAGAGGTGTCTTGCAAGGTCATGATCCAGCATGTATAAATCCTCCCACAAAATAACATCTTTCCTTAGTGGTTAACATAAAGATTTTCCACAATTTGCTAGCATGGTTATCAAAGCTTCCTGTGCAGGTAATCAAGGTTTCCTGTGCAGGTATTCATCAGAACAAAAATGCTATCAATCCTTGCTAAAAACAAGTTACAGTGTCGTGAATACTACTCAGATTTGTAAAGCTCTTCTTCTAGGAAGAATGAATCTATGGATCTGTGCTACAATGCCACAGTATACTTGCATTCCAGTATAGCTGTACCCACAGTTAAAGACATTATTCTCATCCCTCTGGTCCAGGTAATGAGCCAATATTTGGAAGAACAACAGAGAAGTGAATCAATTTGATATGATCCTTTTATTCTGTCATCTGTTCCATGTTTTCTGCAGCTTTATTATTCTCATACACAACTGTAATAGAGTCAGTGTCTCAATTCTTACTTTTCTTCAGCTGCAAGAGAAAGGTTTACTATTTATGAGTTAAATCTTACTTTAGTGTTCCATCTGGTTACTGTACTGGCTTTTATTCCTTCAGCCATCATGCTCCATAGAGAAATTGGATTAATTGATTTTTGTATTCCCCAGAACAACAGTGGTCTATCAAGCCATTCAGCCTCAATGCAGTCTCCCAGGTCAGGCTCAATGCATTTTCTCAGGTCACCCATCATTGCCAATTACTGACATTCTTCTCTTGACTCCATAAAAGCATTTGCTATTGTTTCTTACACCCATAGTTGGATAATTGTGAGAGAATTAAACATAACACTTAGAATGTTTTGAGACCAAGTAGCAGAATGAAAACAGTCCATTACTCATTTCAGTACAGATTTCACCAAATATCTGCAGGTACCACCTGAAATTGTACCTGTCAGTGCCTGCAGGTTGCAACTTGGAGAGAAGGGATTGGGTTAAGGACCTGTGAAAGCACATTGCAATCAGTGGCAAGCAGGTTTACACACAGCTCACCTAGTCCTGTCAGATGCACCTTTATTTCAGCACTAAAGAAAACGTCACACGCAACATACACACAAAATTGCCAAGCAAACTCACGCTTTTTGCATCCTTAAGTAGGAATGACTGTGCACTCCTGAAGCACTTTCCTTTGCAGAAAGGTTTGACAAAATACCATATAAGTACAAACATTGCCTAAACGAGGCTTCACAGAAACAGGCACTCATGTGCCATCTGTGGGTAAGTGGGTGGCCTGCAGAGCAACTCCGAGCTGCTCTGGCAACATAGAATCATTAAGGTTGGAAAAGACCTCTACGATCATGGAGTCCAACCATCAACCCAACAACACCATGCCCGCTGAACCATGTCCTGAAGTGCCATGTCTACATATTAACACCTTCCCTGAACGCCTGTAGTGAAATATGCTCAGCTGCAAACCACAGATCCACTCAAGCCTGAGACCTGTGGCACAGCTGCTGCACCTCGGAGCCTGTGCTCTGGAGAGGAAGGCACAGAGGTGGCCGAGGGCAGACACAAGGACCGTATTACACGGCCTCATTCGCACCGTGGCACAGGAGCCCGAGAGGGCCCAGCCCAGGCTCAGGCGCTCGCCACGGGGTGACCCCGCGCGAGGCATGTCGGTCCCACCTTCCCGGCCTACACGTCCCGGCGTGCCCCGCGGCCGGCGGAGCTGCGCCGTCCCCGTAGCCCCGCCCCCGTGCGGCACGCTGTCCGTCAGCATCCGGCGCAGGGCGGAGGGGGGCGCCTGTGTGACGTCATGCCGCGCAGCCAATGCCGGAAGGGAGAGCAAAACTGCCGGCTTTCAAATCCTCCGCCTCCCCCGCCCGCCCTTCACCCAGCGTCCCCGGCGGCGGCGGCGTGAGGGATCGGGCCAGCAAAACGCCATCGCCTGCCGCAGTCTGAGGTTAGAGACGGGACAGGNTTGCAGGCTGAGCTGCCCCCTCCGCAGCCGCCCCGGCTCCTCATGGCGGGGATGGGGAGGCGGGAAGGGAGCGCTTTGCGGCACTCCCTTATGGAGACGAGGGAACAGCCCTCTCCCGTGGATGCGGGTCGCGGGCGCCCGTTCTACGCACCCGCTCTTCCGCCTGGCCCCGGCGGTACGGCAGGGCCATCCGCGCGTCGGGAGAGAAGCGGGGCAGCGGCGCCGTCTGTGCGGCGGCGGGGTCCGGAGGGCTGCAGGGGTCCCAGGGAGAGCAGGTGGCGGCGTGGACGGCTCTTAGCAGCTTCCTTCAGGGGTGGGGGGAGCCTTCAGCCGCCGTCGGGGGTGAGCCGCGCTGAGAGGCCGTCAGCTGCTGGCCGGAGGGTAACCTTGGGCGCTCCCGGTGAGGGTGAGCCAGCTTCTCCTTAGGATAGCACAGCAGGTAGCCGGTGTGCTGGCCGTTGGTATGGGCCGAGCGTTATACTTAAAAGCATTCGGTTGAACTTACGTTATTTGACCATCGGAGAGCATACGGCTTTATGCAGCCTTTAAATATTGAGGAAAACTCTCTTCTGGAGTTTCCGGATCTTGGTTTTATTTGTCAAACACAATTTATTTTTAAAAAAGTTTTCCTTGCGGAAGACTTAACGGTGAGGAAAGGTCTGGTAGGTTGACAACTGGGTGTGGCTGGCGTGTTTGCAATAAAATGTGCTTCGGGATGTGATGTTGAAATTGGGAAGTAGGCTGTGTGCAAGCTGAAGGAAGTAAAAGGAATTTTAAGGGGAAGAAGGGAGTGAGTACACCTGTAGGGTATGGAAGAACATCATAGTGGAGCAGATTACTTCTCAGCCAGGTATCCGGTGGAAAGGATGCATGTGCAGCTGTAGGATGTGTTGTAAAACTAGTGCTGTTTGGCTCAGATGTCAAAGTATGAGGCTGCTTCTGAGTCAGATGGTAACAGAAGGAAATCAGTTTTCTGTTGTAGGAAGGAGCCTTCATTCCTTTTCGTGCCCAAAGTCTGACTTAGAAGCATGCTATTTGTATGCACTGGTGGTGTGTGGTCTTTTATCCCAGCAGAGGTGCTGGGATCAGAAACATGCTTTGTTTATCCCGAACTGAGGCTGGTTACAGTGATTGATATTCATTAAATAATGGTATGCAGATGCTGCTAAGCATGGCTAGCAGGAAACTTTCACCTGAAGGCAAAACCTGTCACCAGTGTAAGGCTGTCCTGTTTAATGTGTGTGACGAATCTTTGTGGGACTTAGGAAAGGAAAGAGAAGCCACAAAGCTGAGAGTTTTGGCTGCAACACCACACGTGATGTTTTCAGCAGCTCAGTGGTTCTAGAACTGTGCTGACAAGGGACTACTGGGGATAGCACTGAAATGGAAAAGCAGTTGTGTTCTCTAGCTTGCTTTGGACAAGAGGGGCAAGGTACAGTGCCTGTAATTAAAGGATAGGACTTGTTAGTCTTTGTGCAACACTTTTGCAATTAAAATTAATGTCTTAATGTGGTCATAATGGGTGGTTTTAACTACTAGTTATGAATTGTAACAACTCATGAAACCTCAAGTACTAGAAGAAGCAACACCATCTGACTGCTTTAGAGTATTAGTCTAGCCTAACTGCCATAAGTGAGCTATGAAACACTATTGGACATTGAAAACTTAGGAACAGAGATCACCTTAGTGTTCAAATAATACACTTATATAGAGAGATTAGGTGTTGTAGTTTGTTTTTCTTAATGTTGACAGTATTATTTTAATTGGCAGATTTTAACATCCGATAAAACAGAAAAATGGCATCAGAAGATATCACTAAGCTTGTGGAGTCACTTGCCAAAACCAAAGTGGGTGATGGACAGTTGAGCTTCAAGGGCCAGAGCCTTAAACTCAATACAGCTGAAGATGGTAAGAGAAAACAACCTTGAGTTTGGGAAGTGTCTCACTGAAATCGTAAAGGCTTGTGGCAAACCTCCTGCTCATCCTGCATGGACAGGTTGTCATAATATTAGCTGTGATGAAAGAATCTTTCAGCTACAGCTGCTTCTGATAGAGATGTTTCCTTCTCTTGTAGCCTGCTTTGACCTGTTCCACTGGCAGTACTACAGCTGGCAGAACTGGTGTTTGGCTGTCTGCTGTGTGATTCTTGGTTTTTTTGCTGCTCTCTTAAAGTGCTGTGTGTTAGAAGTCAGCTCTCCTTTTAAAGAGTAAGCAGTGCATGGCAGCACTTGGAACAAGGAGATGGCTTCCAAGACTTCACAGAGGAATGGGCTGTTATGGTAGTCTGCTGCAGCAGCCCAGTTTCTTTCCAAATTTTGATCATTTGATTAGACTCTTGGGTTTTCCTGCTGGTGTATGTGTGTTTACCAATGAATGTCTTGCAGTGGCTGCTAATGTAGTAAATATTTGGAAGCCTATGTGGTGCTTAGATCCACATTTCTGCCACATCAAGGAACAGCATCATCTTCAGAGATTGTTTACTGTAGTGCATGCCTTTCCAACTGGTTTCATAGGTGATGCTTTTTTTATATGCCACTTGAGTACCATAGAATGCTTTGGGTTGGAAGGGACATTAAAGAATTATTGAGGCTGGAATAGACCTCTGAGATCAATCATCAAGTCCAGCCTATGACCTAACACCACCACATCAACTACACTGTGTTACTAAGTACCACATCCAATCTTTCATTAAACACCTTCAAGGATGGCAACTCCACCACCTCCCTGGCAGTCCATTCCAGTCTAATTACCCTTTCCATGAGGAAGTGTTTCCTAACATTCAATCTAAACCTTCCCTGGCACAGCCTTCTGGCCATGCTCGCTCATCTTGTCACAAGCACTCTGTGATGAGCAGGGACATATTTGACAAGACCAGATTGCTCAGAGCCCCTTCCAGCCTGATGTGATATTTCCAGGGATAGGGCACCTAACACCTCTCTAGCCAACCTGCCCCAGTGTTTCACCACCCTCATTGTAAATAATTTCAATGTGATGCAAAGACTTAGGGGAAAAGGCTTTGGAGCTTGGAAATAGCAAGTGCCTGATGACAGGAAAGAGTTTGTGGCCTGCTCCTGCATCTTGCATAAAATTTCTCTAGAGTTAAATTGTTCCACTTACATATTTGTAAACACTCAGTGGGAACTTCTTCCTTTTTCAGTTCCTGTCAACTTTTAGCTTAGCCCTTGCATCTTTTGTAAGCACATGTGCCCTGTCTCCTAAAGCACGTGTTGAATGGCAGAGGGATCTTGCTTAGGAAGTAAAGAAACTTACTTCTGCAGGTAGGAGGATGGCTATCACAAAATAGAACTAGAAATAAATTGAAAAGTCAGGGTGGGGCATGGAGAACCTTCTCTAGTGACCTGACACTTCATCTGTTCTCCATTGCTGTTTCAAGGTTCTTTCAGATCATGTTGCTCATCTGTTTCAGTAAGGGTAGAGTTGAGTGTGAGTGTAGAACATAAGAGGATGGAAGGCTAAGATGACTGTTTGCTTTTTGCAGCTGAAGAAGTCATCAAGCAAATTGAAGAGTTTGATGGCCTGGAAGCCTTGCGCCTGGAAGGCAACACAGTAGGTGTGGAGGCAGCAAAGGTCATTGCCAAAGCCTTGGAGAAGAAGTCTGAGCTCAAGGTGAGATGCTCATGGTGGTGATGAAGGGAAAGAAATGATGGAGAAATACTGGAGGCCTATCTATTCTCTTACTGTCCTGGCCTACCTTGAATTAATCTCAAAGCTTGCTTTCAGTAGGAAAAACAACAGTAAGAAAACATGGCAGAACTTGGAGACTTTAGGGTGGTGGGAATGTTTTTTGCATTCCTAATTGTTCCTGTTCAGAAGACTTCCAGTCTTAAAGCTGGGAAGTTGTAGAAGGAAGAGTCTCTCTGCAGAGGAGGCATCTGTAAACAAAGAACTGTGGCAACAGAACTTAAGTTCTTATGAAAAAGGTGTATTGTATCTTCTAAAAAATGGAAGAATTGTATCAGGAGCTCTTTCTGTGTCCAAGCTGTTTCCCTGGTGCTGTTCTAGCCTAATGTTAGGTGGATACTGTGCTGCTAGAGGCGTTGTCCTTTGCAGGAGAGCAGTAGGAGATGATGGTTCATGTTGATCACCCACTTGAGGCTTTTCAAGCAAGTCCAGATTGTTGAGCTCCATACCTTAGTAAAATCTGCATTCCTAATGTATCCTTCAGTTTCCTGCTGCTCTTTTCCTGTGGTAATTTTCTCAGCAGAAGAAGAGTTCTTGCTTGCATTCAAGCTAGAGCTCTTGCCTAGTATTACTTAGTGTGCATTTTAGTGACTTCATACCCCTGCAAATGAAGTCATTGCAACATTACTTCTCATAATGCTCTTTTAGTACAAATGACAAGCCCAAGGGAAGACAGACAGCATTAAGTTGTCCCCAGTAATGTAATACACCTTGACTATGTAAACTTCTATACAACTGTTGTCCTTTAATATTGTTTTAATGGCTTCTATCTGCATGTTTCTTATTTTAGAGGTGTCACTGGAGTGACATGTTTACAGGGAGACTAAGGTCTGAGATCCCTCCTGCTTTGGTAAGTGAAAACCAGTTCTGGAGACTTCTGACTAAACTTTTCTCACCTGTCAGGCTTTTTGTGGGAGTATGTTTTTTGGTACAGAGCTGATTTTTCTCCATGCTGCTAACACTAAGTGTCTAAGAATAGCTGAGTGATTGGGCATTTTCTTTTCTGAGGGAGAGAAGAGTTGATAAAAGGCCAAATGCAAGCCCATGCATGTGAAGAAGCTTTCTCATAGGGGAAGACACCTGATGAACAGAATGGAAACTAAGCTTGCTTGAATAAAAGCATGTGACTATCTCTTCCAAGCACATCACAAAACTCTCTGCATCCTTGAATCCTCTGAAGCAAGAACATGAAACACTCAACAGAATGAAAACAGTTTTAGTAGTGTAGAGTGGGAAACTCACTTGGGGGGAAAAAATGTGTTTTGACCTAAGGACATGGGATAACTTCCTGGTAACTGCCTTATAGTTATCTTCAGCTTAGTTTGCACAACTTGTGCTCTGGCTTTAGCTGTAAGGTTTTGTTTCCCTCTGCAACTTTGCTGAATTTCTTCAAAATGGAATTTTTTTGCAGCATCACTGTGGCAGCTAGCTACTGCAGCAATGCTGCTGTGAGAAGTCAATCCATTTCCTCCCACTTACTGCCATCTGTTTCCTTACAGATTGCTTTGGGGGATGCACTCATCACTGCTGGAGCCCAGCTGGTGGAACTGGACTTGAGTGACAATGCCTTTGGGCCTGACGGGGTGCGTGGCTTCGAGACACTGCTCAAGAGCCCTGCCTGCTACACCCTACAGGAACTCAAGCTCAATAACTGTGGCTTGGGCATTGGTGGTGGCAAGGTAAGGGTTGTCTCCTTTTTAGGAGTGAGATTGGAGGCTAAACTTGGCTTCAGACTTGCCTAGTAGAGAGTTGCAGAATGGTTGGAAGGGATATTTGGTGATTCTTCCAGTTCAACTTGCCTTTTCGAGGTGACTAGACCAGATTGTTCAGGGCTGTGTCTGGTCAGGTTTTTAATATTTCAAAGGGTGGAGACTTCACAGGGTCTATGGATGGTTTATCCCAGTGTTTAAGAGCCTCCACAGTAAGAATGTGGTGGTGTGTTTAAGTGGAATTTTCTCTGTAGCAGTTGGTGTGCATTTGTCTGGCTCTGCCTTCCTTACCAGCTTCCAACCATATCCTGTTACTATGGCATTTCTTACTTGTGGGTAAATCTCCCAGAGCATTCTCCTAGCATGTAGAATTCTCTAATTCCTTAGTCATTCTTGATGCTTTTTGCTGGACTCACCCCAGCATCTCCATGTAGGAGCCTGGAACCAGGCACAGTACACTGATGCATTTCACAGTCCTGAAAAGAGAAGGCTCACTTCCCTTGACCTGCTGCCAGGCCTTTTCCCAGGGCATCCCAGTGGATTTTCTTTGCAGGTGCATGTTGTTAGCTCATAGAATCATAGAATG
>WBNM01012277.1:9649-41363 GCA_013399055.1 Ramphastos sulfuratus
TGGATGAAGGGACAGAGTGGACCCTCAGCTGGTTTGCTGATGACACAGAGCTGGGAGCAGCGGCCGGCAGTCCTCAGGCTGTGCTGCCATTCAGCCAGAGCTGCGTGGGCTGCAGAGCTGGGCAGAGGGAACCTCATGGAGTTCAGCAAGGTCATGTGTAGGATTCTGCACTTGGGGAGGCACAACCCTCTGCAGCAGGACAGGCACAACTGTCCGCAGCAGGACAGGATCAACCCTCTGCAGCAGGACAGGCTGACCTGCTGGAGAGCAGCACCTGGGAGAAGGACCCAGGAGTGCTGGTGGACAAGTTTACTGTGAGCCAGCAGTGTGACCTCCTGGGCGAGAAGGCTGATGGTCTCTGGGAGGCATTAAGAGGAGTGTGGTCAGCAGGTTAAGGGAGCTTCTCCTCCTCCTCTACTCTGCCCTGGTGAGGCTACACCTGGAGTATTGTGACCAGCTCTGGACCCCCCAGTTCAAGAGAGACAGGGAGCTACTGGAGAGTCCAGTGGAGGGGTCGTGAAGATGCTGAGGGGACTGGAAACATCTCTCTGATGAGGAGAGGCTGAGAGACCTGAGGCTGTTTTAGCCTGGAGAGGAGCAGTCTGAAAGGAGGTCTTCTCAGGACTTAATAAATTGAAGGGAGCAGGCCAAAAGAATGGAGCCAGGCTCTTTCCATTGTGCCCTCTAACAAAGAACAGTGAGCACAAACTGGAACACAGGAAGTTTTGCTTGGACTTCAGGAGAAACTTCTTTGCGGTGGAGCACTGGGACAGGCTGCCCGGAGAGGTTGCGAAGTCTCCGTTGTTTGGCGTTCGGTAGCGAGGGCAGTCAGGGAGCGGTGAGTGCAGGTGTGGGCAGGGGCAGGGTGTGCGCGGAGGCTGCCGTGCCGGACGGAGCTGCCGTGCCGGACGGAGCTGCCGTGCCGCCGAGCCGGGAGGAGGTCGCCGCGCGCCCGCCGCGGCCGGGCCCAGGTTCGCCTGCTCTGGCGCCGCTCGCGCGGAGCTTCCTTGGCTCTCAGCGGCCTGCCCTGGGAAGGGCCTCGGCGCTGGGGGCTGGGGCGGAAAAGGGGCTGGCAGCAAAAGGGCTGACGGAGGGCTGAGTGTCAGCTTGCTTCCTGCTCCCAAGTGTTGTTTGGGAGCGCTTTCGTTCTTTCTTCCTTGAAAAAAATTGGGAACGCCCTTTCGGCTCATCCAGTCCAGCCATTTTCTGCCTCTGCCAAGGCTGGGGCTCAACCGTGGCCCTCAGGACCACAGCTCTGCCTCTTTGAAACCCCTCCAGGGATGAGGGATGGGCATTCAGCCACCTCCTTGAGCAGCCTGTGCCAGGCTTTGAGAACCGTTTCAGTCAAGAAGTTTCTTCTCCTCTCCAAGGCAAAGCTCTCCTGGTGCAGCCTGGGGCCATTTCCTCTCCTCCTATCACTTTTTACTGGGTGGAAGAGATCAACTACCACCTCACCACAGCCTCCCTTCAGAGAGTTGTGCAATGAGCTCTGCCCTCAGCCTCCTCTCTTCTACACTAACCACCCCCAGCTCCTTCAGCTGCCCCTCACCAGCCCTGCTCTCCAGACCCTTCCCCAGCTTCTTGTCCCTTCTCTGCACCTGCTTCAGCACCTTGGTATCTTTCTTGGAGTGAGGCCCCCAAAACTGAACCCAGTACTCAAGGTGTAGCCTCACAAGTGCCCAGTACCAGGGCACAGTCACTTGCCTGGATCCTTCTGGTCACTGTTGCTGATCCAGGCCAGGATGCTGGTGGCCACCTGGGCACACTGGCTCACGTTCAGCTGACTGTCAGCCAGCACCCCCAGGTCTTTCTCTGCTGGGCAGTTCCTGTCCACCCTGCCCCAAGCCTGGAGTGTTCTTGGGGTTGTTACAACCGAAGTGCAGGACCCACCCCTTGGCCTCCTTGAATCTCATAGAATTGTTGATGCCCACTTGGCTGATGTCTCCATCACTAGGTTGGCACTAGCTGGATGAGTACCAGCAAAACCACTCTGCTGCTGGTGTTTTCCTACTGCTACTGGAGTTTCTGGAAGAGGCCTTTGGATTCCTGGGGCTCTGAGGATGCCCTCCTGTGAGTGAGTAGTGCAGAGCCTACAGGTGGGGATTTTGGCAGCACCAGTTTCCATGTTCATGGAGATGTCATTTACTTTTGAGTCCTGCTAGCTTGGGGACTGCAAGCCAAGGCATTCAGCTCTGCAGAACAAAGTCTTCTCTGTGCCATATTGAATCTCCTTGATTTGGTTCATTGGTTGTCCTTCTGCAGCTCCTTGCTCATATCCAGCTCCAAAGTGGAGCATCTCTGTGTGTGGAGCACCTGGACCTCAGGCTTCAAGAGTAATCCCTCACGTTAGAGGGGTTTGCAGCTTGGCTGTACAGCACATTTGAAAATGTGCCATTGGTTGAGCAAATATCTCCATTAATTAATTTTGCAGAGATTTCACTTCACAAACTGATTTTCAGAACTGAGTGCCATGTTCATAGAATCCTAGAATGGCTTAGATTGGAAGGCACCTCAGAGGTTGTCCACTCCACCTCCCCCTGCCATGGACAGGGACACCACAACTAGACTTGGTTGCCCAGAGCCTCATCCTGTCTGCCCTTGAGCACTCCCAGGGAGGAGGCATCCATAAGCTGTCCAGGCAACCTATTCCAGATTCTCACCACCCTCATACTGAAGAGCTTCTTCCTAAGATCCAATCTAACCCTGCTTTCCCTCAGCTTCAAACCATTCCCACTTGTCCTGCTTCTAGACACCCTCAGGGAAAGTTCGTCTGCAGCCTTCCTGGAGGATCCCTTCAACTATTGGAAGCCAGCCCTAAGGTCCCCTCAGAGTCTTCTCTTCTCCAGGCTGTACACCCCCAGCTCCCTCAGCCTGTCCTCACAGCAGAGCTGCTTCAGCCCTTGGATCATCCTTGTGGCCTCCTCTGGACTCACTCCAATGGTTCTTTGTCCTTCTCATGCTGGGGACACCAGAACTAGACACAGTATTTGAGGTGGGGTCTTAGAGCCTCCTATCTCCCTCTTGATTTTTCATACATAATTCTCACTTCTTGGGGGCTTGCATTCCAAGGCTTTTGAGTTTATCTCTTAAAAAACCCTCACCTTCCCACCTCAATGACCTTCAGGGCTCAGCTAAGCATCTATTAAAGTGCTTTATGTCCTAGTTAGTGATGTCTCATTTGGGCCCAGTAACCTCACCGGGTTCAAACTGTGAGATCAGCCTTTACTTCGAGAGACAGCTGCACCATGGCAGCAAGGTGTAAAGCACAGCTTTGTTCTTCCTGTGGCCAGAGCTTCAACTGGGTATTCCCTGGGTTCCTCAAACCAAGACAGCACTGCTGAGATGCAAAGTTTTGCTTTTTCCTGTGTCCATTTTGATGCAGTTTGTGTGGATCTGAGTGAGAACGCGCTCAGACTCCTGGCTGTTAGATGTATCCGGTGTCTTCGCTTGGCAGGGAGATGAGGAGTCGAAGCCAGCTGCCTCCAGCATGTGTTGTGTATTGCAGGCAGCCCAAGGCTCGGTGTCACCCTGCAGAGGAAGTTGTGTCCTGATGGCTGTAGATGTGGGGAGATCACCTGCAGCCTCCCTGAGTGGGGATGCCGAGGGCGATGGTAGATGGGACTGCACAGAGGTGGAGATGGACTACCCTGAGCTAGCAGACAGCCTGCACCAGCTTCTGGGGGCAGAGGAGGCCACGTCCTGCCCGCAGGGCACAGAGAGTGTGGCAGTGAATGAATGCAGTCACTTGGCTGTGGGTGTTACCCAGGGAAGCTCGAGCTACCGCCCAGAGGAATCTTCAGCACCTGCGCTCAGACTTCCCAGAGCAAGGGCAAGCCTCCCAGAGACACAGACTTCACTGCACAGAGCCACTGGTGCTGCTGATGTGCCTCGTCGTGGTAGCCACTGGTTCCTCTCCTCAGAAGAGCAGCAGGTGAGCAGGTTTACCTACAGGTGTTGCTGCATCACCAGGAGGTCCCTGGTGAGGCTGGGACTTGTTTGTCCAGGCTGTCCTAGCAAAGGCTTTTCATCTCCTCCAGCCAGAGGTTGCTCACCCCAGCCCTGGGATGAGCTGTGTGGTGGGGAAGGGCTTTGTGCTCCAGCATCCAAGGCGTTGCCCCTGTTCATAGATTCATAGAATGGTTTGTGTTGGAAGGGACTTCGAAGATCATCTAGTTCCAAGCCCCCTGCCATGGCCACATCCCACTAGCCCAGGTTACTCAAGGCCTCATCCAGCCTGGTCTTGAACACCTCCAGGGAGGAGGTAGCCACAACCTCCCTGAGCAACCCGTTCCTGTGTCTCACCATCCTCAGTGTCAAGAATTCCTTCCTAATCTCCAGTCCAGATCTGCCCTCCTCAGGCTTCAGTCCTATCACAGAATTGTCAGGGCTGGAAGGGACCTCAAGGATCGTCCATTTCCAAATCCCCTGCTGTGGGCAGGGACACCTCATGCTAGATCAGGTTGCCCAGAGCCGCATTCAGCCTGGCCTTAAAAACCTCCAGGGATGAGGTTTCCACCACCTTCCTGGGCAACCTGTTCCAGTCTCTCACCCTCATGCTGAAGAACTTCCTAACATCTAATCTAAATCTCACCTTTTCTAGCTTGGATCCATTCCCCCCAGTCCTGTCTCTACCTGACACCCTAAAGAGTCCCTCACCAGCTATCACTACAAGCCCTTGTAAAAAGTCCTTCCCACCTTTCTTGTGCCACTGCAGAGCTTAAAAGTTGTTTGGCATGGAGCTCCTTAAATAAGGGCCTCTTGCCACGAGGTGCCTGGCACAGCCTTCCAAGCCCTTGGGATGCCTTTCCTTAAAAAACAGCCCCAGTCCAGGCTCCAGGCAGCTGCCTGCCATCCCACAGATGTAACAGAGCTCCCTGTCCAGCCTCTCCTTGTAGCAGGTCTGGGGTTGGGCTTTTAGTCTGGAGAGGAAAAGGCTGAGAGGGGATCTGATCAATGTCTATAAATAACTGAGGGCTGGGGGTCAGCAAGGAAGGGACAGGGACAGCCTCTGCTCACTTGTGCCTTGGGATAGGACAAGGAGCAATGGATGGGAACTGCAGCACAGGAGGTTCCACCTCAACGTAAGGAAGAACTTCTTGACCGTAAGGGTCCCAGAGCCCTGGCACAGGCTGCCCAGAGAGGTTGTGGATTCTCTTCTCTGGAGCCTTTCCAGCTCTGGATGTGTTCCTGTGTGACCTGTGCTGGATTCTCTGGTTCTGCTCTGGCAGGGGGTTGGACTGGAAGCTCTCCAGAGGTCCCTTCCAACCCCTAACATCCTGTGACCCTGTGATCTCCCTGTCCCAGCACGAAGAAGCCTTTTGCCTGTGCTGTGCTTCATTGACCACATCTCTCTCTCTTTTTTCCCCACCCTGCAGCAGGTGAAGGCATCAGGCTGCTGGGAGCCGGTATCCAGCCCGCCCAGCCAGCGCAGTTCCGCAGAGGAGAGCATCCTTGCTGGCAGCTGCCATGATGCCCATACCAGCCTGGGCAGAAGATGGGGAGATCAATCCCCATTTCCCTCCACCCCAGAGCTGCTGTGTCCCCAAAGCCCCCCCAGCCCCGGGGGAGCTCTGCAGAGCCGCTCAGCGTCGTGCTTCTCTGCACAGTCTTCAGAAGAAGGGGGTCCCTCTGAAGAGCCCTCTGGGAGCTTGCTGACCAGCACAGACCTGCCTTCTCCTGCAGCCCCCTGCGCCGGGGGGCTGTGCTGTCGCTGGGGAGCAGCAGAAGGCAGGGCACTGCGGACGTGCAGGTCCTTCAGCCCCCTGCTTGATGGCCGCAGGACCATGGAGCGCGCCCGGGAGATGTCCTCCTACCAAGCCAACTATTGGGCCTGTGCCATACCGGAGTCCCTGCCGCCCTCTCCGGACCGCCGCTCGCCCCGCTGGAACCCCAACAAGGAGTATGAGGACTTGCTGGATTATGCTTATCCACTGAAGCCGAGGTACAAGCTGGGGAAGGTGCCTGAGCCTTTCCTCCATGACTCAGGAATAGGTCTGGACAGCTTCTCTGCTTCTCTGGAGGGTACCTCGAGGTCCACCAGCATCTACGACCGAGGCAGACAGGCTCAGGGAGGTGGAGGAAATGGGCACCATAGGTTGGTGGCCTCTGTAGAGAGGTGCTCCACCCCAGGGCCTGGAAGAAGAGGCTGCTCAGGAGCTGGCTTGTGCTGTGAACCCTTACCTGTTGCAGAAGAGTTTTCCTTCCCGAGGAGAGCTTCCTCCCACTCTTCTAGTTGTTCTGCTAAGGACCTAATGGTGGAGTCAGCTGGGCCGGGCTCATCTGGCCACCCTGCTGCAGATGGCAGAAGCTGGAGTGCCAGAGGGAGCTCCTTCCTGAGCCACAAAGGGCAGGTGAAAAGCAGCCATAGATTTTTGCCTACAACAAAGGTGCTCCCCCTGAGGAAGGAGTGGGATGCTGATGAGGAGTTTCTCTCCCTGCCTCCGAGACTGCTGGAGCTGGATGGTCTGGCTCAGTTTTTGTCCAGTCTTTCCTTGACTGTGAGGATGCCTGTGCAGAGCCATCAGAACCCCCCACACCACGCTGACAGCAGGCAGCCCACTGGATCCAGGGTAGCTCTGAGTGGAGAAGCCTGTGGCAGGGACAGAAGAGGGAATGCTGGGCATTATGGGGGGCTGGGGCACCCTTGCAGCCCTCACCAGCCCAGCTGGGAAAACAGCAAATTGTGCAGCCGCATCCATAGGGATCCTCTGCAGGGGCTTCATCTGGCAACTGGTCTGAGGGACACGTTGGATGGGACCTACCTGAATGAACCGTGGGTCAAGGGGCACCCAAAGAGGAGCCACCAGGGTGAGTCCCTTGCCCAATGCGTTAAGGTAAGGCTGGAGTGAGGAATGAAGTTCATTATGGGGAGAGCTCGAGTTGTGTTTGATGCTTGGCAGCAAGGAGCGATTTATGCAGGGGGCTCAGCAGAGCAGGGAGTTCCTTCTGGTGGAGCAGCAGCCCATCTCACTTCTCCTGGGGCTCAACAACATAGAATCATAGAATTGTTTCAGCTGGAAAAGCCCTCTAAGATCACCAGGTCCAACCACCACCCCAACACCATTGTGGCCATTAAACCATGTCCCCAGGTGCCATGGCCACAGGTTTCTTGAACACCTCCAGGGGTGGGGACTCCACTACCTCCCTAGGCAACCTGTTCCAATCCCTGACCACTCTTACAGGAAAGGAATTTTTCCTAATCTCCAACCTAACCCACCCCTGGCACAATTTCAGGCTGTTTCCTCTCATTCTATCACCTGCTACTGGAGACGAGAGACCAACTCCCACCTGGCTACAACCTCCTTTCAGGTTGCTGTAGAGAGCCAGAAGGTATCCCCCTAGCCTCCTCCACACTAACCACCCCCAGCTCCCTCAGCTGCTCCTCCCCAGCCCTCTTCTCCAGACCCTTCCCCAGCTTCTTTGCCCTGCCCTGGACCTGCTGCAGCACCTCAGTGTCCTTCTTGGAGCGAGTGGCCCAAAACTTACCTCAGTACTGAAGGTGTAGCCTCAGCAGTGCTGCTTACAGTCACTTGCCTGGTCCTGCTGGTCACACTGTGTTGAGGGGTTTGAGCTCTGTGTTTGCTGTTGACCCTTGGATTCCCCAGCTCAGGGCTGTCTGTGTGCAGGGAGCTGAGAGCAGGGACCTGGGAGCAGGCAGCAGGCACTGTCCAGACCACACCTGTTGGTGTCCCTGCCTTGCTGCAGACGTGGCTCAGTGACCCCTTTTGTCTTGGTTTGCTTTGTTAAGTAGATGTTCTGCTGCCAGCTGGAGGAGCTGATCCATTGGCTGTACAACGTGGTGGACGCAGCTGGCAGCTGGCACCCAGCCTCCTCTGGCACCGAGGGCATGAAGGCCTTGCTGCACCGCTACCTGGTAGGTGTCCCTGCTGCCTTTTCTTCCCCCTCTGGCATGCTGTGGGAGAGCAAGCAGCATGAAGCAGAAGGCTGCAGGCATGCTGCAGGTGGGTGATGCAGGATGCATCCGGCATGTGGAGCCAAATCCGGGAGCCTCAAGAACCTGCTCGGGGGACAACCTGCTGCAAGTGTACTTCTACAAGGGAGGGGGGAGCCACGTGGGGGTTGATCTCTTCTCCCTGGTAACAGGTGATAGGACAAATAAAAATGACCTCAAGTTGTACCAAGGGAGGTTTAGGTTGGAGATTAGAAGAAACTAACTGACTCAAAGGGATCTCTGGAATATGTTCTCCAGGGAGGTGATTGTAAGCCCCATCCCTGGAGGTGTTTCAAAGAGGCAGAGATGTGATGCCAAGGACCATGGTTTAGCCCCAGCCTTGGCAGAGTTAGAGCATGGTTGGACTGGATGATCTGAAAAGGCTTTTCCAACTAGAACTGGTCTCTCATTATTCCAAAACCCCATCTAAGCAGTGCCTCTTCCCTTCCCAGGAGTTCAGGAAAGATGTGGCCAGCCACCGGAGCCTGACCAAGAGTGTGCTGGAGAGGGGAGAAGCTCTCCTCGACTGCATGGCTGTGAGCTCTCCAGGTGAGGAGGAGCACTTGAGTGGAGCTGGCTGTGGACACAGCTGGTGATGCTGGCCATAGCAACTGCCCCTTGGCATCCCTGGCCCTGTGTGTGGGGATGGGGAGGCAGTGGGCAGAGTTGGCCATTCAACAGCTGTGTGGGAATGAAGAGGGACTTAGACCTCCCTTGTTGGCTGGAGACCTGGGGGTGAGGTGCCTTGGAGGCTTGAAGGAATTCTTTCTGAGCACTTCCAGCTGTGCTGTGACCACTGCCTCAGGCCACGCCCACCCATGGTGGGTGATGGATGTTTTTGCTTCCTCTGGGTCTTCTGAGGGTTGGGTTTTTTTTTTCCTCTTAACTGTGGCATGGACAGCTACTGGTGAGCTGTGGTGGGATGCTGTCAGCCTTCAGCTAGGAGGAGATGCTTCTGTCCAGTGCTGGAGGAAGTAATATTCACACCCTGCTTGCACTCAGTTCGTCCCAGGCAGTCTGGGGAGACAGCTGAGGCTGGCTGTGACCTGTGTAGGGCAGGTTTGGTGAGTCCTGCAGGAGGGATTTCTAAAGGGTGGGCTGCACCTGCAGTACCCAAAGGGTGGCTGAGTGCTGCAGTGTGGATTGGCTTCCTTACATGCTCCCAGAGGCCTCCTTTGGCAGCCCCCCTGCCTGCATCTGAAGCCTTCCAGATCATTTCCCCACCCTTTCTAACTTCTGCCTCACAGCTTGGATGGGATGAAGCCCAGCCCATAATTTCTGTTACTTCATTTCCTTCAGAAGTGTGCCTGAGCCTCTTGTGTTGCTCCTACAGACTCTGAGTTGTGACCTTACTACCACCTTCTTCATCCCTTTTCTCTCCTAGCTCTGAAGGACACGCTGGGTTTGATCGTGAAGCAGTCAGAGGAGCTGGAGACCCATGCAGAGCACTTGTATGAGTCTGTCCTAGCTGCTGCAGGCAAGGACAGGGTGGAGGAAGAGAAGGGCACAGCAGAAAGCTGCTCAGTGGGTGAGCATGGGGGCAGACCAACCTTTCTGCAGCAGGGGGAAAGGGAGGGCAGGGTAGGAAGATAAATTAGCAAGCACTGTACGTCAGCATTTATTATTAATTCCCTTCATCTGATGTCCGGGAAGCCTAAAAGCAGCAGAAAGCAAAGGTGGTGGCAAAATGGCTGCCCCAGCATCTTGAAGTGTGTCAGGGAAGAGCAGGGTGGTGGTGAAGCAGCTGATGAAACCCAAGAGTGTGATGAGAGCCATGGCAGCTCCTCAGAGAGACCCAGGGAGGTCTCTGTCAGCCAGCACATCAGAGTCCAGCACAGACAGCTGCTCTGCCAAAGGCACAGAGGGAAAATGAAAGGGCCTGGGTTTGGGTGGGTTGGGTTTTGTGAGTTCCTCCCCACTCTCCTTTTTGTTTGGTTTTTTTTTTTCCCCTCAGAAAGTTCTGCTTGACACCTCATGGTGGGAAAGGGAAGCAGGTGAATGCAGGTGTGAAATACAGGCTAAGAGAACTCAGCTGCTGGCTTCCTGAAACTCTTGGTTCAGCTAAAGCTGCAGAGACAGAAGTGTCTCAGGAGGGCAGGGCAGGAGGGGGGAGGGGCACAAGATGTTTGGGGGCAGCACGACCAGAATGAGCTGCACACCCCTCAGACACTCAGGCTGTGGTTGGGACTCAGACTCAGATCTGCACAGAAGGAATAAGAGGTCACAAGGTGCTTGGTCCAGAGCTACAAGAAAGCTCTTGGCTTCTGAGCACCAAGAAGGAGGAGTTTAGGAACTGCAGGATAACCTTGGGCCTGTCTTCCACCACCCTCCTAACCCCATGAGCCCAGACTGTTGAAGTCTCCCCATGGCTCACTCCACAGCACACCTTAAACCGTGTGTAGCTGCAAAGGGGAGACTTCATTTCTGTCACTTCAGAGGAGGAGACTCAAAGCTACACCTTGAGCACTGGGGTCACTTTTGGGCTTACGCTTCAAGGACATTGAGGTGCTGGAGCAGGTCCAGAGAAGAACAAGAAAGCTGGGGAAGTGTCTGGAGAACAGGGCTGGTGAAGAGCAGCTGAGGGAGCTGGGGGTGGTTAGTGTGGAGAAGAGGAGGCTGAGGGAAGACCTCATTGCTCTCTGCAACTGCCTGAAGGGAGGCTGAAGTGAGGTAGGGGTTGGTCTGCCTAGTAACAGGTGGTAGGAGGAGGGGAAATGGCCTCCAGAGGAGATTTAGTTTGGATATGAGAAGAAACTTCTTGAGTGAAAGGGTTCTCAAAGACTGGCACAGGCTGCCCAGGGAGGTGGTTGAATGCTCATGCCTGGAAGTGTTTCAAGGAGGCAGAGATGGTGGTGCTGAGGGATGTGGCTTGGCCCCAGCCTTGGTTAAAGAGTGATTGGACTGGATGAGCTTAAAAGTCCAACCAAAGCAATTCTCTGAGTCTGTCACTAATGGGATCTTAACAGTTTGGTCTCTTTTTAATTGCTAAGTATATGTAGCAGTGTCCAGTATGCATAGAGGTGAGTTAAGGTGGAGGTGCTCTCAGTACAGGGTGGGGTGGGGGATCTTGACTGGGTTGCAGCCAGTTCTAATTTGTTGTCTTTCAGGTGCTGCCTCTGTCAGACCTGGGCTTGGTTAGGCCCATCCTGGGATGGCTGAAATCTGCAGCAAGCTCCAGAGCACCTCTTCCACAGATGCCAAATGCCTGTGACCACTGTTTGGAGCCAGCCAGCCCAGGCTGGTTGCACTGGTTTCCACTGACCAGCTGTACAGCAGCTACCTGGCTGCTGCAACATCAGGTTAAAGGAGCTGAGTAGATAGGGGAGTTTGGGGCTGCAGCTGGCCTTGTTCTTTTGGTTTGGTGTTTTTTTTAATGTAGCTTTTTTTTGTTTTATATTGGAATAGCCTGTTGCCTGTGTTAGCAAAACATCAGGCACAGGATGGTTTTTAACTGTGTGCTCCATAGTGTGTGCCATGCATATCCCTGCTCAGTAAAGCCCTGCGACTTTAAGAGCCCTGTCCTCACGTGATGTTCATGCTCTTCAACAAGGGCTGCTGGGAGCCAAGAAGCAGCAGCTCCTGGTTCTTGGGTGCAAACTGACCTCTTGTTTATAATCACCCTTCCCCTGCTGAAGCATAGCCAAGGTAACTGTGGCTCCTCTTATGCATGACCACCACAAGCCAATAGCCTGTGTGAACCACAACAAACAGCTGAGCAGGCTCAGAGAGGCACCGGGTGAGCTGTAAACTGCTCCCAAGCGTTACCTGCGGGAGCTCTGTTGGTTTCCCTGGGTGAGAGCTGCACCTTTCACCTCTTAACAGCTTAGTGCAGCTCATGGCTGCTCACCACAGGTTCTGAAAGGTTTGGCAAACCCTTTGCTGCAACACAAAAGGGCATCTCTGAAGCAGCAGAACAAGCTAAGTGGTCAGAAAAATTAAAGAGCCAACTACAGACTGTTGATGCTTGGCTTTAGTTAACCTTTCACCTAACTGGTGATCATCCTGTTCTAGTGCAGTATACATTCATTTCCTCCCATTCTTGGGAACAGAAGAAAGCAAAGTTAAACCCAAGCAGTTAGGCATGACAAGTAACTCACTGGGGTTGTTTGGTACTCTTCCCTCTTCCACCTCACCCTGAAGGGCAGTTTTGGTTTTTCTCTTGCCATATTGCAGGGGCTCATCAGTTCCAGAAAAAGGGTCAAGCAAATGGTTGAGGTGAGACTGATCTCACTGGCTGTGTTGCCAGTAGGTCCTGTGGGCACTCTGGGTGATGCCTGAACAAGAGGTACAGATGAGGGGAGCCACTGCTGCCTCTTGGCAAACCTGAAGCCTGATCCCTTTTGTCAAAGGCATTTGTTCAGCTCAGTGACTGAGAGACTACAGTGTCCAGACTGGAGCTGAGTAAGAAATTCTAGACAGTGAGGAGACACTGGCACAGGTTGCCCAGGGAGGTTGTGGCTGCCCCCTCCCTGGAGATGTTCAAGGCCAGACAGAATGAGGCCTTGAGCAATCTGGGCTAGTGGGAGACATCCCTATCAGTGGCAGGGGGATTGGAAGTGGATAATCCTTAGGGCCCTTCAACCCAAACCATTCATGAATCCATGACTGTGGGGCCTGCTCTGCCCCCTCCCTCACCCCTCCAGCCTGAGCACCACAGGCTCTGGCATGTAACAGCACAATGACAGAGCAATGACCTTAGGGGGAAGCAGGGGTGTGAGTGTAGAAATAAAATCAAATAAGCACCAAAGAAGTGGTGTAGCCCAAGGTGGTTTTGCAATGCTTTTATTACTGTATATATTAACATTGGTTTGGATAGTATGTAGCAGGCATCTCGACATTTAAGTTCATTTGTGCACTTCTCTGAAGGGAAAGATGTTTCACCCTCACTACACCACCAGCCACCACCTACTGCTCAGCTTCCTGACCATGGCAGCGCTCACAGCTCCCTCCTGCCCCCACTCTCACATTCCATTAATGAATTATACCAACAAGCACATCTCTAATAGAAAGCACATCACTTTATTGTGAAGGTCTCCAGTGGAAGAGTTCAACTTAACCATGACAATACTCGGATGTATTACAATTGCCTGTTGATTTATGCAACTATGTTGAAGAAAGCTGTTAGCCAAAGTCATCCCCTTCCTCCCACCCCACACCCTCCCCCCTCAACAAAAAAAAAAAAAAAAAAAATCAACCCAAAGAAAAAGAGGATATTTGCACCAGTTTTCATTTATACCTCACAACATACCTAGGCTATAGTTTTGACTACCACAGGGTGTATTTACTACTGGGGGAATGTTACATGGTCTTTCAAACATGAGACTATTTACAGAGTAGGCTGAAGGTCGGAGTTTAGATAAAGCTGAACAACTTTACATGTCTAGGAAGTGTTATAGGCTAGCTTTTTCCTGTGGCTTTCAGCTAGACGTCAGGCACTAATGATTTGATTAGCTCTGTACAAAGACTCACACTGTCCAAAACCCTCCTGACTGCTGGTTAGTTCCAAACTGGTGGAGATCTCACCTGCTTCGAGCAACAGGCTGGCGCGGGGCCTCCGCCGGCCCCTGCTCCTCCTCCTGCTGCCTCTGCAGCACAGAACAGAAGCTAAGCTGTTGCACTAAGTCAGAAGAGTACTGATCGAGAGAGGATGGAATTAACAGTATATAGAAAAGAGACAATATACTGGCAGGAAGTTAAACCACACCTGGAGGTGAGGGTGGAACCGCTCGCTGGGGAAATGCCTTTCTCCCCCCTTACAACACAGGCAGGAATTCCCCACGCAGACTCCTGGAGGAATTCAAAGTCCCAAGCTTAAGGTGGGGAGCAGTTGTACATTCCGAGCATGCTCTGCCTCCAGCAGCATCAGCTGGCTGCTCTGGGACAGCAGATGTGCCTTAAGCACTGGGACAACTCAGGTTTGGGTTTTTCTGGGGGGGCCATAATCACTACTTTTGAGTTGCAGGGATGGTCTCTGGGGTCTACTTGAAAGGGTCTGAGAGCCATGGCTGCACACAAGATACGTTTTGTGCACAATGCAAGCCTGATTTTTTCCCCCTTTAGCCATACAAATTAAGACACTATTTATCACCATACAGTTTGATATTACTTCCAATAAGTACAATATTTATTAAACATTTTCTTCCTTTTTTTGTTTTTGCTTTTTTTTCTCCATTACATATTTTTTGTGCAACAAATTACAATATTTCTGCAGCCACAAGTTATATGCAGAGGATGATGAAGAGGAAAAAACTATTGATCAAGATAAGTGTGATCTCTCCCATTGATAAATTCTACAAGAAGGAACTAGCCCCCTCAAAAAAAGAGAACATAAATCAAGATCTTAACAGACATCTTACTAAGTTTTATGCATGGAAAAAAAGTGACAGACACACTTTGTGCTGTTTGGATACAAAATGGCTAAACTTCATCTTCAGAAGGACTAAACCCCCAGCACAGCTAAACATGCCCCAAAAACATCAAAACGAAAAAGAGAAACACATCCTAAACCCAACCACAGGGAACAGTCTTGGTTATCAGGAAAAGCAAGGAGGATTACACGTTTGTATAAACCAGCACACACAAACAAAAAAATATACACAAACCCAGGTTTAAAACAGTTCTGAAAATGAAGTTAAGCTCTGAGTCAAGGGAATAATAATAATAAAAAAAAACCCAACCCAAACAAGTCAGTATTGACCATGGACAATCTCTGACCTTTGTGGAGACGGTTAAGAATCTGTTGTAGTGCAGCTACATACAGTACAATTCAGGCAATTTTTTGTTTTGTTTTTTTTGTTTGTTTTTCACTTGGGTTCAGATTGCAAATTCATTGTTGTGAGACAAAAGGGGGAGAGGACAGGACTGGGGCCAGGGGTGGGGGGGAGGCAAGTTTTAGCAGCAACCTCCACTAGACTGCTTGACTGGAGTGCTCTGGATTTTAACATTGGACTTCTCGGCACCACCAGCCGTTGCTCCCGGGCCCATTCGCTTTTTAATCTCAGCAGCCATGGTCATGAAAGACTGTTCTACGTTTGTAGCGTTCTTTGCACTGGTTTCCAAAAACGGAATTCCGAGGGAATCTGCAAATTCCTGCAAATCGAGAAACAAGCAGAGTGAGCTCACACAGCGACACCTCTGGCCTCAGCTCCTGCTGCACAGCTGGGTAGGTCCCAGGCCACCACCCCGCTCCCAGACTGCGGGCTGACAACTTGTACCCCAAGGGGGTCAGCAGGCTCCTTGCACTCTTGGCACCTGTGTACCACCAAGGCACTTTCCCACTCCAGCACTTACACCAAGCAAGCATCAACACACCTTTGCTGTTGTATAGTCTACTACTTTCTTTGTGGTCAGATCACATTTGTTCCCCACCAACAACTTGTTGACGTTCTCACTGGCATAGCGGTCAATCTCCTGCAGCCACTGTTTGACGTTATTGAAAGACTCCTAAGGAGGCAAGAGAAGAGTGAGCAAGAGCCCCAGCCAGCAGGAAACTGCCACCAGAGGCAAAGCACACGAAGCAGTGTGATGGACTTGGAGAGCAGCCCTGAGGAAAAGGACCTGGGGGTCTGGGTTAATGAAAAGCTCAACATGAGCCTGCAGTGTGCTCGTGCAGCACACACAGCAGACCAAGTCCTGGGCTGCAGCAAGAGAAGCATCACCAGCAGGGCAAGGAAGGGGATTCTGCCCCTTTGCTTTCCTCAGACCCCATCTGGAGTACTGTGTACAGTTCTGGAGCCCACAGCACAGGAAGGACATGGAACTGTTGGAGTGGGTCCAGAGGAGGGCCACAAAGGTGCTCTGAGGGCTGCAGCAGCTCTGCTATGAGGACAGGCTGAGAGAGTTGGGGCTCTGCAGCCTGGAGAAGAGAAGGCTGCCAGGAGACCTTAGAGTAGCCTTCCAGTATCTGAAGGGAGCTACAGGAAGGCTGGGGAGGGACTATTGACAAGGCCTTGTAATAACAGGACGAGGGGCAATGGGTTTGAAGTGGCAGAGGGGACACTGAAACTGGATGTTAGAAGTTGTGTGCAGTGAGGGTGGTGAGGCACTGGCACAGGTTGCCCAGGGAAGTTGTGGCTGCTCCCTCCCTGAAGGCGTTCAAGGCCAGGCTGGAGGAGGCCTTGAGTGACCTGTACTAGTGGGAGGTGTCCCTGCCTATGGCAGGGGGTTGGAACTAGATGATCCTTGAGGTCCCTTCCAACCTTACCATTCTATGATTCTATGATTTGTACTTGCTGTGCTTTGTGACCCTGGTTGCCTCAGGACAGGAGTGTCAACATCAGGTCTACACAGCTCTTCAGTCCTTGCTCCGGGCCCTACCCTATCAGCCCTTCCTCCCTTGCTGTACTCCCCCTCCTTCTTCCCTGCTCCATAGCTTCAGTAGTCAACAACTTCTATCATCTGGGATGCTTCTTCTTCCTCCTCCTCCCCCTGCAGAGATAAACCCTGTCACAGCTGCACCCAGAACCCCAGGCATTTAGAAAGCACCAGGACCAGGTGCAAACCACACCACTGTAGAGCTGCTGAAACAGCCTGCAGAAGTGCAGAGCTGCTACACTGAAGTGATCTCAAGCCAGTGAGAGAAGCCAATTGTTCTTCTGGTCAGGAAACTCTACGCTGCCCAAGAGCCCTTCAACCAGGACAAGTGCAGCAGCCTAGAGCTGCTTCACACAGAACACTGCTCACTTGTGCCCTGCACACAGACAACTTCTGGTTTCAAATACCATACATTCAGGAATCTTTCAACAGCTTCCATCACTAACTCTGACTCCCTGCAACCAAAGGCAGGGTGAGAAGTACTCATACAGAGCACACAGTTCTCTGCCCCCAGCAAGTCGGAGGTTAAGCCTAAGCTGCAACTGCTTTAAAGCCACAGACCCCACTACTCCTTTTGTATCTAGGATTAGCCCCAAAACCAGAGACTTCACACATACATTTGGCTTGTTAAACCTCTGTGCAGCCTGGAGAACACAGTCCCTGTCTCCTTTCGGCAGCGCCAAGTTGTTAAACTCCCAGTTTGGTTTACTCAGCAGCCTGATGCACTCCAGCTGGAGCAGCTCTCCAGGCACAGGCTCAGCACTTACCTGATCTGTAACATCATACACAACGATGATGCCATGAGCACCTCTATAGTAACTGGAAGTGATGGTTCGAAACCTCTCCTGCCCTGCCGTGTCCCACTGCAAGACAAACAACAGGGTCAGCTGCTGCAGCCTGGCCACGCCACTGCCACCCACCCGCCGCTGCTGCAGCTGCAGCCTGGCCACACCACTGCCACCCACCCACCGCTGCTGCTGCAGCTGCAGCCTGGCCACACCACTGCCACCCAGGAGCTGCCAGAAACACAGCTCAGCTCATCAGCCATCCAACTGCAAGTGTATCCAACTCACAGCCAGAGATGGCTCTACACCTGCATGCACCAAATAGGGACTGAGAAGATCTGAGTGTTCCACACCAAGGAGAGTTACACTCCAGGAGGTGCACTTCCAGGAGTGTTCAGCGGTTTGGGTTTTGACAAGCACACTGCAGAGGTCTCACTGAGGAAATCATTAGGTACTTTTGACCCAAGCAGTAGCCATGGTTCAGTGGTCAGAACAACAAACACAAACCAGGGCTTGAACACCTGGTAGGAGTTAAGGTCAGAGCTATGTGGGTCTCTACCATTACCACTTTCTTCAGCTTAGCACAGGAGCTACAGCACTTGCTGCCTTCTAATGCTTTTGCAAGACTTCAAACCAATGCTGGTCCCCTTCTCCTGCTGGGAGCTGAGGGGGGACATTAGGTGCTTGACCTAAGTACAGCCCTCACCCAGGCAGCTCTCTGGAAGCCTGTAAAGAATAAGGCTAACTGCCTGACAGATTTCATCACTGAGAACTTTCCTATTGGGCTTCTCCAGACTCAGTCCAGAGGAGGACCACAAAGACACTCAGAGGGCTGGAGCAGCTCTGCTGTAAGGACAGGCTACAAGAGTTGGGACTCTTCAGCCTGGAGAAGAGAAGGCTTCCAGGAGACCTTGTAGTAGCCTTCCAGTATCTGAAGGGGGCCCACAGGAAGGCTTGGAAGGGGCTATTGACAAGGGCTTGTAATGACAGGAGGAGGGGTAATGGTTTAAACTGGCAGAAGGGAGATTTAAACTGGATGTTAGGAAGAAGTTCTTTCCAGTGAGGGTGGTGAGACACTGGCACAGGTTGCCCAGGGAGGTTGTGGCTGCTCCCTGCCTGGAGGTGTTCAAGGCCAGGTTGGATGAGGCCTTGAGTGACCTGTTCCAGTGGGAGATGTCCCTGCCTATGGTGGGGGTTGGAACTAGGTGATCCTTGAGGTCCCTTCCAACCTAAACCATTCTGACAGCTACGTTCAAGTATGGAGGCTCAGGCCTCTGGCTGTAGACTGGACTCCTGCTCCACAACAGGGTCTGGAATCCCCAAGTCACTGCCTTCAAGTGGTGAGACATGCTGGAGCTGGAAGCAGTGGCTGACAAGGGTTGTGTGACCTTGCACAGATATTAGGTTTCATTACAGCGGTCACCCTTTCAGAGTGATTCAAGATTAGAGGGAAGATCTGCCAAGTCTCTTCCCCTGCTTATGCCAAGGGAAAGGCCAACAGCACAAGCAGCAAACACTGCCCAGAGCCAAGGCAGGCAGGTCAGTGACAAGCACTTGTGCCAGTTTGTCCCACTCAAGTCAACAGCAGCAGAGCCTCCAGCACTAGACAATACAGCCTGCTGTTTCCAGCTGCTGTAGGAGCCACACACCTTGGACAGTTGTGGGACCACACAATTGTTTCAGCTGGAAGAGACTTTTAAGACTGAGTCCAACTGTTCTCTAACTCTACCAAGGCTGGGGCTAAACCACATCCCTCAGCACCACATCTCTGCCTCTTCTAAACATCTCCAGGGACAGGGATTCAGCCACCTCCCTGGGCAGCCTGTGCCAGGCTTTGAAAACCCTTCCACAGAAGAATTTTCTTCTAATATCCAGTCCAAACCTCTGCTGGTGCAGCTTGAGGCCATTTCCAGCTTCATTGCCTTTCCCTGAACCTGCTACAGTACCCCAATGACCTTCTGGTAGCGAGGGCCCCAAATCTGACAGAAGGACTCAATCTGTGGCCTCCCCAGTACTGAGTACAAGGAAACAATCACTGCCCTGGTCCTGCTGGTCACATTCTTGCTGATCCAGGACAGGATGACAGCAGCCACCTTGGTCATACCCTGGCTCATCTTAAGCTGGCTGTCAACCAACAACCCCAGGTCTTTCTGCAGGGCAGTTTCCAGCCACTCTGCACCAAGCCTGGAGCATGCATATGGTTGTTGTGACTCAAGTGCAGGACCTGGTACTTAGCTTTGTTGAATCTCATCCCACTGGCCCCAGCCTGTCCAGATCCTTCTGCTGAGCCTTCTTACCCTCCTGCAGATCAACACCCCCCTAAGCTTTAGTGCCACTAAGTTCTTGCACTTCCACAAACCCTTCCTAAGCACTGCAGAACTGCAGCAGTTTTGGTAGGAGCCCTCAGCACAGGGCTCTACCCTTTCTTCAGCTCACAATGCCTTCTACACACTGCAGCTGTTTCTTCCTAAGACAGCTGATTTACTCCAGGCAGACAACCTTGGTAGGCATCTAAGGGCAGGTCATGGGAAGCCTTGTCATCTTGTGAATCCTGCCCAGCCTCCTCTAACAGGAAAGAGATTGCTTCTGTTGGCACGGTTAAAGTACAAAGGTAAGTACCAATGGTCAGCAAGGCAGCTCTGTGCTTCAACACATTACCCAGGAGTTGATAAATACTACTTACTATCTGAAGCTTGATTGTTTTCCCATCTAGTTCTATAGTTCTGATTTTGAAGTCCACACCAATCGTGCTGATGTAACTTTCTGTGTACGTGTCATCCTAGGAGAGAGTGAACAAAGTCAAGCCAGCTCCACTTCTCTTGCAGTCATTTAGTTCACTAGGCAGGCACCAAGTAGACCAAGGAACTAAATTCCCCCATCAAAAGCAGCCTGACTCTTCCTGGCATGGTTCTGTAGGTAGCTAAGCACCAGCTGCTCTTCAAAAATTCTGAAAAGTGTTTTGTGTTCCCAAAACCAGTCAAAAAGCCTCTTCCCTGGAAATCCTGTCCTGTTAAGTCCTTTTCAACTGCAGTTTAAAACAAGTCTTTGCTCTCGTTGGCAAACTGAAGAGCTACTTAAAAAACATTACAGTTATTAAAAATGCCTCAGAGTTACTTTCCTTTGATGGTTTTTCATTTGTACTACACCACAGCTACCTGCAAGTCAGAGGCTGTGCCACGTCTGAACATCAAATCCTCTGCAGCCACAGCTGGTTGCTAGGGCAGCTTAGAGTTACAGCTTGGGCACCTGTGTCAAGTTCCCTGCTCTGCAGTCTGTGTCAACACAGAGGAAAGCTCAGCACTACTTTAGCAGCTTTCATGGATACAACTGCAGTGTCCAGCAGGCCTCCAGGCACACAGAAATTGCTAGTTGAGTCTTTGCTACCTTCTAGTGACTTGCTTGCCAGCAGGAGGAAGTTTCTATTCCCAAAGTGCCAGCAGGATAGAACTTCAGGTGAAATACACCACAGAAAAATTTATGCAACCAACAGGTGTCACAAAAGCAAGGGACTGCTTTGGGTTGTGAACAGGAAAACACCTTAAGTAACAGGTCTGCCTGAGGGAACATGTGCAATCAAGAATAAAAATATTCAGCCTTTTGGAATGATGTGGCATTTATTTCCCTAACATTTGAACACTCCAAAGGTTATGTCTGAAAAGCCTGATGCCATTTAACCAACATCAGGAAGAAGAGAGGTAAGTGAATGTTGCAGTGATTCCTTATGTTAGGTTAAAGAAAGCTTCAAGTCAAATTTCTAAAGACAATAAGCTGCTGGAAGAAGCAGCACCAAAAAACGTGGCTATCAAACCCCCAAAAGCTGCATCATTTACATGGAAACAGAATGAATTCAGGGGTCTCTGCAAGACATGCAGGCCACATGAGTCTGGGAGTACTGCTCCAGCCCTTGTGTCACTCCCAATTCAGTGTCTGAAGTCCTGTGAGTAGAGCAGGTTACACCTTCCTAGTGCTCACTGTGGCTTTAGTGCCTGTGACAGCTTTAACCCAGGTGATGCTCCTTGTACACACCAGATCACCTTTTCATATGGACCAAACCAGGCTCTTCCCACAGGTGCAGAGAACAATTGTTTAGGCTGCAAAACTGCTGCCCTCACCTTGCAGAAGTAAAAAATTCCAGTTGCTGAAGTGATGCCCTATATTGTCCCTTCCTCTCTCCTCCCACAGTCAAGCTGTATTTTGGCAAAGAAGTAGGTAAGGAGTTCACCAGACTCCAGTTTTTTCTACTCAGAGCTGTCAAATCCATTTTAATTGTTCCTGTTGACAGGAAAAGCAGAGCTGCTTGCATCAAATTCCAGCCACAGCACTCCAGCAGCAATGTTAACATTTATCATAGAACCATTCATTGCAGGAAGCCCAAGGCCTCACCATTCCTAGACTGTTCTATAAATTATCTCTCCCTGGCTAAGCAACTGGGAGGCTCTTGCAATGGAGATAAACTTCACCTGGCTGTAAAAATTCACATCAAGGACTAAGTGATCAATGTCTTGCCTCAACACATTTGTCTTCTTCATGCCTCAAGGCACACAGCCAAGAACTCAAATCTGTTCTTCCATTTTCAGTGTTCAACAACTACTGTACTGATGCAGGCTGAGTTAAGGTATCTTTTTGTCAAGTGGCAGGAAAATGAGAAGTGAACTTTACTGGACATATTCGTGATATTCTTCTTTCCATAATACCCACACAGATCAGCTAGGAACAAATGCAGAAGACAGGAGGAGTCTGCAATATCTCACTTATTCCTTGGTGTCCTAGAGCTGACAGACATCAGCCCTTTCAGAGAAGTTCTTGTTAAGTACCTGGTGGCTTTGACACATCAAGTTTTCAAACATGATCACTTACTGCAAACCTAAGTAGAAGGCAAGATTTCCCAACACCGGAGTCTCCAATCAGAAGTAGCTTGAATAAATAGTCACTGTAGGAGGAAAAAAAAAAATGATTAAGTCACTTAATGCAAAACCAAGTTCCTTACAGCCAGCATTTTGTGATGGTTGAGCAAGGTACACTGACTAGTAGGGAAGTCCCCTACAACTTCAAGCTTCTGTCCAGTTTAGACACGCTCACAATTTATTCTGTTTACCTGTAAGAGAAGTGTGAGGCAGATGCTCTGAACTGCATGTGTAGAACTGTGCTTTCCTAGCACACTCCTCTAGAGACTAGCACAGTCCTCTTCTACCCCCCACGAGGTCTAGCTCACATTAAAGTCACACTTTGCAATTAAGTGCAAGCCTCCTTGTTTGGTTGAACAGCTCAAACAGCAGGGAGATAGAAGTAACTGTCCACTGCCTACCACAGCCATTATCTTTTCCTCTTCTTTCAAGCCAAAGGCTTGATTACACTGCCCAGCTTCACCAATGCCATGCAGCTGGCCAAAAGTAACCACTTTCCTCAATTTACCCAAAATCAAATTTCAGCAGAATCTAAAAGCACAATGCACAATTTAAATACACAAACCACTGACTGCAGCAAAATTAACATCCACCTTCCACAGCAGGCTGTGAACAGCTAAGATATCAGGAATTCAGGTCAGATGGGAAGGGGTGACACTTTTTTGCTTCACATTGAGTTGTCTCAAGGCTGAAGGAACAAGCACAGTACCATCAGTGACCAACCCAGTCCTACACTTCAAAGATCAGTGAAGATTTCATTGTTAGCAAAACATGCTTTGTGTTATCACTGAGGAGGCAGTTTAAGAATAAAGCAGCAGAGAAAAATGCATCAAAGCACCACTTCCACGAGTTGTTGTGCTCTAAGTTCTAGAGTAACCCATTTGAGTTTTACAGCTCTTCAGCCCTGCACTGTCCAGGATTAAGATTTGTTCTGTTAATCACCAGAGTTTACAACAGATGTATTTCTATTCCCACTTAACCAGACTGGGAAGATCAAATTTATGTGAATGCTCAAACTGTCTCCACCTATTACTTCTGCTAACAACATCATTGGCTCTGACTGGCAGGGATCCAGCCAGGAAACTGCATCCATCCCCAGCTGATAACAGCCCCACAGATGGTTAACTGCTCAGTTAACCACTCCTTTACTCAAGCACCCAAATCTCTTTTTGGCTGGCCCCAAGCTGCAAGAACACATCCAACTAAGGCCTGCACCAGTTTCTGCAGTACCACTCTCAAGGCTAGAAGTCAGAAGTGGTAAACATAGCAACTAAAATCTGATCCTTCAAGAAGCTACAAGCACTCAAGGCTTTTGAAAACAAACCAATCCCAAACCCAACAACCAAATCCCAACAATCTATACCCAAACAATACCTGGCAGTTTACAGTCACAGAACTCACCACTCCACCTCTCAAGTAATGTACTAACACAAGAGAATATCGGTAGAGTGAGTTTTAAAATCCAAACTACCCAGGGCAGACAATTCCCCTTACATCACAGCTCACATCTAATGCTTCAGTTACCTTGAAGCTGTTATTACTGACCATAAACATTTGTACTCTTACATTGGTGAGATCAGATGAAATTCACAGTTCTTGAAGCTCAGCAAGCCCCTATGGTGACACCAGAATTCCACCTCAGGACCTCGAGTCCTGAGAACTGCCTCCCTTGTGGGCTTCCAAGGATGGTTGTTTCCTGTGGCTCCACTTGCAGAAACACCACCCCAGCCACACTGGCAGGCCCATTGTGCTTCACCACAGATAAAGGTGTTTTCAGCCCCAAGATCACCATCTGGGCTAACCCAGCTGGCTACAGTAACCCTAGCTAGGTACAGCTAGCCCAGGTCTGCTGCCTTTCAACCAGCACCACTGAAGAAGAGGCAGAGGAGCTACCGAGTAGCAAATGTAGCCAGAGACATTTAGAACTTCTTAACCCTCACTAAGAAGGTACCACAGCCCTGAAACTTGTTCCACTGTTAAAGCTCATCTTCTTCCCCAGGATTATGCATAAGCTGAAGCTACAACTGCCTCAGCCTTCAAACAGCTCCTTCCTGCTTCAGTAGGAAGTTTTGGTTGTTCAGTTCTCTGCTGAAAATTCTGGTTTTGCAATCTTGAAGTTAAATTACTACTCACAGTAAGCACTAATACACTTGAAAGTATTAAGAGTTTGCAGCATGTTATAATCCCCTTAAGAATGGTAACACATGAATATTGCCACTACTTTGTCTTCACTGAAATTAATGGGAAAAAATCCTTCTTGGTGTAGGTAAGGCTTCAGCTAAAAGTCTGAAAGACTCACTTGAGCCTCCTCTTGCTTCCAAAGAGAACTTGGGGCTCTTCAGCCCCCAAACATCAAGGAACATGTCTTCCCCTCAATGCTAAAAACAGCTCCCAACCAGATCTACCCTATTAGATCTTTCACTGTGCAGAAGCAATAATGGTTAATACATGGCCCTACTGTTAAGTAAGTTAACAAGAACCCACAAGCCTTAAACACAGGGTTTGAAATCTTTGCCATTAAGACCTTCCCTCACTTTGCACTTCAATTTCCAGAAGTGAAAACCACAGGCTTGTATGGTGACTTAAGTCACCTGCCTCATCCCCACCAACGGCAGGATCAGTGTCAGTCAGGCTGCAGCATGGCTGTCATTGGCCTTCACTCAGTTAGCAGTCTGACCTTAAAAATGGACATTGTCACCAAAACCTAGTTTTGCCAGATAAACAAGATTGACACTGTAGACTCACATCAACTCAATGATTTCAGCAGAACTTCACTACTGAAATTTCAAAAAGACAAAATAATTCCATATTCCAATGATACTCTACCTCCCTTTCTAGGTACAGTTGCTTTAGCACCTTTAATAGTGCAGCAAGTGCCTACAGAAGGACCTTGAGAACCAAATGAGCAGCCTGTTACACAGCGCTGCTGTACCCTAAGAGCTGTCTCCAGCACCACAAAGAAATGAAAGCGAGCTGCAAAAACTTGCAGGAATCTATTTCTAGACCAAGCCACGCTAATACTTGTGTTCAGAGATTCAGCTGTGGCAATGTGTCCAAGCCTGCAGGTTAATTTTGAGGTTTGCTCCTGAAAGGCCACACAATCATTCTTGAAGCCACTCAGTTTTTGCTCTCTTTAAACCTGAAGACTTATCAGCTCTTCCAGCTTTGGGAGCCTTCCTAAAGCACACTGAGCTATGCAGCAGAGCCTTGCAGGAAGTGGTGAACTCAGATGTACCATACAGCTAGTTCTCACCACTGCTACAAGCAAGTCACACCTGGCACTTGACAGCACACAGGAAGTAAGGCAGGTAGGCACTGTCAGTAAGAGGGAGGCTTTCAAATCCTCTCTGTCAGGAAGAGGACATGGTAACTTGCCAAAGAAATAAAGAATAGATGTGCCAAGTTTAATTGCCTCTTGCAGAAAAAAAAAAGGCACCTCCAAAACCACCCTGCAATTTCTGAGCAGAGAACTGCATCCTCCTGCTACCTGCATCTGCAACACAATGGTTCAGCTGGAGACCAGGAAGTCAAACTGAGGACAGGTTTGGCCAAGGCTGTGAAGAACAAGGGACCTGTGGACCTCTAAGATACTGTTGTTTGTACAGGTAGGCATCTGGGGATTTTTGAATGCTGGGGTTTATGCCAACACAGACAAGACTAAGTAGTCATAAGTATTGCAGCAAGGAGCTGCTGGGATCAGCTTCGATCACTGATGTCAGCTGCTGGCTTACTGTAAACAGGTACTCAGAACATCCTCAAGTCCCCAGTCCTTTTTCTACCACCCAAGAAATTTTGAAGAGCATGACTGTCACTGATTACACACTGATGGTTTAAGTAAACAGAACCCAGAAGACATAATGCCACTTTGCATAGCTGTTTGGCAAGGTTGGGGCACAAACAACTTCAGATGGTTCCAGCAACCCAGAAGCTGTCACTCAGCAGCCACCTACTGAACATCATACAAAACTTAAGCTCCAATAGGTATTCTCCAGCATGAAGAATGAAAAAAACAAAACCCCAAAACAACCACCAAAACAAACAAAAGCCAGAAGTAGCTGAACAAAAACCAAAACCAACCAGCCACCAAACCAGATGGGCTGTAAAAAGCACTTCGTTTCCTCATCTGCCTTTAAAGAAGATCCAGACACTACAGAACGTTGGTCAGGATTAATTCCTGGTACCACTTGGCCATTAGATAGTTGCTTGCCCATCAGTCAGCCTGCAGAAGGGGCAAGAAATGCTGAATCTGAAAGGACTCAGCCACAACAGCCAACACTGACATTTTGCTCATTTGAACACCATAAGGGGTGGGAGGAGAAATACAGAAATAATACAGAAGCAATACATTCTGGTGCTTGGTGGCCAGGTGTTTTGAGAACTCAGCTTCCAAACGCTAGCACTAATATCTCACCCATCCCCCTTTCAACTTCATTCAAACGTCAAAAGCCCACTAACTAGCTCGCTAGTTGACCCACAGCCTCTAGGTGTCAAGGAAGCTCTCAGAAGCACACCACTTCAAACCCTTGCACCAGCAGCTTCTAGTTCTCTAGCTTCAACAGGAAAATTGAAGGCAGCAGGTCTTTTTATCTAGCTATCTGACTGACCTCTGACAGGGTTCTGGCATGCCTGCTAGAGAGAATTGGGGGCTGCAGCCCAATGTGAAGCTGCAACAGGGAAGCAAGAATGTGCTGTTAGAGGCACTTACAAAAAGACAAATGGACATCTCTACCTGCATCTGTTCCAGGTAACCAGAAGGAATAATATCCCAAAAACCTTATTCCTGGTTTAACAACTGATCTAAGCACATGCATTACAGTGACAGATATTTTCTGTCCCTCTCACCACACCCTTCCCATCTCCCATCTTCATCCCACAGGCACAACCCTGTCAGGAAGTGACAATTAAATACTACAAACTCATCTTGAACTACAGCTTTTCCTCTTTTACTTTCAAGATCTCAGCTGTCCTCACCACTGCTCTTCACAGCGAGCAAGTCTCCCTCAAAATGTTTTCTCCACCTTCACAGCAGCTTTCAGTATCTCACTGCAGGGAACCAGCACTGCATCAGAGCCTAGAAAACTGAGAGGCTCCAGGAATAGCCAAAAAACAATTGTGGGAAAAGCCACTCTCAACCCAGTACTGCAGTGTTTGTAGCCTAATGCTCTGAAGGCAGAACTTCACTACAAAACCCAGTCTGCAAGGTAAATTCAACTCCAAGACCCACTAATACCACAGAAGTAGCAACTATTTGTTGGCCTTTCACCCACTGAGTAACTCCAGCTACTCCTCTGGTGTTTTCCAAAGCCACACAAGCAAGCTTGTTAAGTTGTATCTTGCCAAGATGTAACCTGAGTTTCTGGCTGTACTCTTAGTTTTCACCAACTCCCTCACACTAGCTCATGACTATGTTACCTTCAACTCCTCTCTGCTCTTTGGGTGATTTTAACAGGCTTGAAGTGCTTGCAACTGTGCTGCCATGAACACAGAACACAAAAACCTACAACCATGCAAGTCAGAAGCCTTAGTGGTGTGGAAAAGCATGGTTTGGTAGGGCCATGTGTGGACAAAGACAATGGCTATCTAGGGTAGTAAATCCCCATCACATGTGCATTTCATGTGCATTTCATAACCACTTCAGTGGCTTCATCATCCCAAACTGGAGCACCAAAATCAGTGTCAGTGAAAGACTCCTGCAGACACTCAACACTGAGGCATTGCAAGGGTAGCAGCTGTTTCTTAAAGTGTTTTTGAAGCTAATCCCAAGTTCCTCCTCTTATTCACTCAGAACAGCAGTGTGATGGTTTGGGAGTTCCCTGCCCCCCTACACTTTGTAAAATCACCAAGACTAGACTCAGCCATCTGGAACTTAAGGACTGAAGCTCTATTTACAGCTTAGCACAATACACAAGCAGAGATATACACAATATACAGGAATATTTACAGAAATATAAAAGTTAAGTGTAATACAGAAACACAACACCCCTCCCAGAAATCAGAGATCCCAGGAGGGGCTTCCAACCACCCTTCCACCTTCTCCCCACCCCTATACCTTATCCCAAGGTTTGCCTTACGTGCAAGGTGAGTTTGGAGGATCAGCCGGGGGGGTTAGAAGAAAAGTGGTTAGTTAGATTATTCAGCAGAGAGGAGGAGGTCAGAAGCTAGACAGCCTGATAGTGTCTGCAAGCCCGAGTGTCTTATCTTTGTTTTGCATTCTTAGTCTTAAACATCTCAGTAAGCCTATGAGTGAAGTAGACATCACCATTGTTCCCTTTTCACAGCCTATAATTTTCTCTATTAAAATATTCCAATTAGCCTCAAACCAGCACAAGCAGCCATAAGCAAAATGAGGTTTATTGCCCCTGACACCCTGTTGGGCAAGTCATTGCTGTTACAGTTGCCAGGATACAGACAACTACCAACCAAAGAGTTCGGACCTCCTTGCTCCTGAGCAGGCCAAGCAGAGAAAAAGGCCATCTTCACACAACGAGGTACCATGACCATCCAAAAACCTACTGTGCCATCACCAGGTTTTCTAAGCAAGTGCTATTTCAGCTCAAGACAGCCCCGAGAGCATTTCATTCTCAAGTCAGAGCGTTGCAAAATCTACATAGGCAAAAAGTGTTTTGCAAGAGCCATGTGACACACACATGACTTGCAGCTAAAGTGAAGGGTGGACCTCTGACTATTAAGCTGCCAGCAGCAAGCAGCCAGGAAGATCGGCTTTCACAAAGAGCTGCTTTTCCGCCGCCCCCCTCCCCCTTCACTTGTTGGAGCTTGGTCTCCGATGCGCATTTTTCGAGGTCCGGAAAAATCGCCGTCGGCTGCGCCCATACTTATTCCATCGCCGACAGCGCTCCCGGAGGAGGGATCCGGGATGCAGAAGCCGCCCGGTTCGCAGGGCCGACTTACGGCAGGGACATCATTAACTCTTCACGGCCTGCCGTGCGGCTGACCTCCGCCCTCCCCAACCGCGGTGCCCGTAACCCAACCCCCGGGGGACGGCAACAGCTGCCCTAGCGTCTGCCCTCCGCAGCCGTACAGCCTCGGGGGGACGACTCCCTCAGTAACCGGGCCCAGGCAATGGGTCGCTGGAGGCTCTCAGGCCCAGTGCTCGGCCCACCCACCCAAGCCCCCCCCCCTCGCGTCAGACCCGGCGGCGGCGGCCACCTGCCCCCTCCCGCCTTCCCCCCGAGCCCCGCCCGCGGCCTGCCCGATCACGACCCCTCGGCGGGGTACGGTGGGGCCCAAGACCGCGTCCAGGCCCACCCCCTGCCCGCACTCACTATTCGGGATTCATGCTGGACATGTCCGTGGGGCCCGCGGCCCGAGGGACGACGAGTGAGCTCTGAGGGGGGGCGGTCGCGGCCTGGCTCTTCCCGCCGCCGATGCGGGCGCTCCGCAGATGCAAGCGTCAAACAGCTGCCGCCTTCGCCCGGCGCTCGGCTCGGCCTGCCCCTCCGCCGGCGCCCTGCCCGCTCTGCGGCCTCCGCGCTCGCTCTCCTCTGCCCAAAATGGCTGCCGGAGCCCAACCAGGAAACGGGGCGGCCTCTTGCCGAGCAGCGCTTACATGGCCGGGGGGCGGCCGCGAACCCTACTGGGAAAGCGAGTCCACGCCGCCGCCTCTCACTCGTGCCTCTGGGCGGCAGTTCCTGAGGAAGGACTCGCTTTCCCGTCGGCCCCCGCGGCGGCGGAGGCGCATGCGCACGATCCGCCCTTTCTTCCCCGGGCCCCGGCGGCTCGGCGCGGCGGCTAGCGCTGCCGATTGGCTCGGGAGGGGCCGGCTCCAAGTGACGTCAGCGGGCAGACGTGGCAGCTCGGACGAGTCACGGCGCGGGCAGGAGAGGGGCGGGGCGGCCCGGGCAGGGCAGGGCAGGGCAGGGCAACGCAAGGCTGGGCGCCCCGCAAAGGGTCGCGGTGTACGGGGGCCATGACAGCAGGGTCCCTGACCGGCAAACCTCAGGATGGGTTTTGGCGGAGGGGCCTCCGCCATCCATCGATCTCCCACCCCGCAGTGTGGCCCTGCCACAGCTTTTATTTTTCCCCATTCCTCCGCTCTAGACTCGGGCGGCCCCGCCTTGAGTCTGCAGGTGACCGACATCCGCGTACCGAGCGCGGTGTAACGCGTTCCACACGGGCCTTGGGCAGGGGGGGGCGGTGAGGAGGGACGAGCGAGGCAGGTCCGAGCTGGAGAGGGCTGTAAACGTTCCGTCTCGAAAGCGGGAACAGACCTGCAGTGCACTGGAGGCTGGGGAGGGGAGATGGAGCAGGACAAACCCCTCTGCTGCCACTGGTACCACTCCCATGCATGTGGGGTGAACGTGGAGGGGTCCTCATGAAAATAGCGACAAGAGGGGTGGCTGGCAGGGCAAGGGTGTCAAGGGAAGTGACTGACCCCCTGTACACAGCACTGGTGAGGTCACACCTTCGGTACTGGGTTCAGGTTTGGGCTTCGCTTCAAGAAAGACCTTGAGGTGCTGCAGCAGGTGCAGAGAAGGGCAACAAAGCTCATGGAAGATCTGGAGAACAGGGCTGGTGAGGAGCAGCTGAGGTAACTGGGGGTGTTCAGTCTGGAGAAGAGGAGGCTAAGGAGAGACCTTTTGGCTCCCTACAACTCCCTGAAGGGAGGCTGAAGTGCAGTGGAGGTCAAGTGACAGGAGGAGAAAACGTGGCCTCAAGTTGCCCCAGGGGAGGTTTAGGTTGGATACTAGAAGAAACTTCTCCCCTAAAAACGGGTTCTCAAAACCTGGCAGAGGCTGCCCAGGGAGGTGGTTGAATGTCCGTCCCTGGAGGTGTTTCACAGAGGCAGAGATGTGGTGCTGAGGGACTTGGCAGAGTTAGAGAATGGTTGGGCTGGGTGATCTTAAAGGGCTTTTCCAACCCAAATGATTCTGGGATCTACAGAAGAGGAGTGGAGTCACACTGCTTTTTCTCCACATGCATCAATAAGTGACAATCCCTTTTTGCACTGCCAGGGCATCTTTTATCAGAAGCATTTTACAAGCATGAATTAGTCACATTGCAGTGAATATTACTACGTTCATTTACTTCTGGGAAACAGGCAGGGACAGATTGTCGCACGTTGAGGATCTCAGCACAAACAGCTCCTTAAGATGGAAGAATTCAGGATGCAGATCTCTGGTCAACCATACCAAATAATTTCTTACTGAACATCAACTTGTATCACTGGCAGCTTGAGTTTATGCTTTCAGGTTCATTCCTCACAGGGTCTTGGCATTTACAGCATCACCAGGACAAGCACATTACAGGAACCCTGTGCATGGTTCCACACTAGAACATGGAGCTCTGCTAAACTGTACCAGAGCCCTAACTGCTGCTCGTAATCAGCTCAGGAATTCGGACCATAGAATCCTAGAATGGCTCAGGTTGGAAGGGACTTCAGAGATCATCTACTCCAACCCCCCTGCCATGGGCAGGGATGCCTCTCAACTAGACTTGGTGGCCCAAGGCCTTATCCAACCTGGCCTTGAACACCCCCAGGGAGGAGGCATCCACAGCCACTCTGAGCAACCAGTTCCAGTCTTATCATCCTTGTACTGAAGAGCTTCTTTCTAAGATCCAGTCTAACTCTGCTCTCCCTCAGCTTCAATCCATTCCCTCTTGTGCTGTGTATGCACACCCTCTAGCCTTCCTGCAGGTTCACTGCAGGTACTGGAAGGAAGCAGGACCTTGCACTTTGACTTGTTGAACCTCATGAAGTTGGCACTGGCCCATTTCTGGAGCCTGTCAATATCCTTCTGGAT
>WBNM01012280.1:1615-11716 GCA_013399055.1 Ramphastos sulfuratus
AGAGACTCTCTGTGTTACCTGTGTTTGTGTCCTTGTTTTTATACACCTCAGCAAGCCTAGGAATGAAGCAGACATCAGCATTGTTTGCTTTTCACAGCCCATCATCTCGTTTTTCCCATTCAAATATTCCAATTAGCCTCAAACCAGCACGATGGGGACTGAACCATCTCCCTGGCAGCCTGTTCCAGTGTTTAAGAACCCTCTCAGTGAAGGAGTTTCTTCTCATGTCTGACCGAAGCCTCCCCTGGTGCAACCTTGTGACGGTTTGGGAGTTCCCTGCCTCCCCCACATTGTAAAATCCCCCAGACTAGACTCAGCCAGCTGGAAGTTAAGGACTGAAGCTCTATTTACAGCTTAGCACAATGTACGAGCAGAGATAGACACAATAGACAGGAATAGTTACAGACATAGACAATTTAAATGTAATACAGAAACACAACATCCCTCCCAGAAATCAGAGACCCCAGGAGGGGCTCCCAACCACCCTTCCACCTTCTCCCCACCCCTCTACCTTACCCCCAGGGTTTGGCTTACGTGCAAGGTGAGTTTGGAGGATCAGCCAGGGGGTTTAGAAGGAAAGTGGCTAGTTAGATTACTCGGCAGAGAGGAGAAAGCAAAAAGCTAGACAGCCCCAGAGTGTCTGTGCCCAAGTGTCTTATCTATGTTTTGTATTCTTCTCTTATACATCTCAGCAAGCCTATGAGTGAAGTAGACCTCAGCATTGTTTGCTTTTCACAGCCTGTAATATAATTTTCTCCATTAAAATATTCCAGTCAGCCTCAAACCAGCGCATTTGGTTTGAGAGGCCATTTCCTCTCGTCCTGTCGCTTGCTACCAGGTAGAACAGACCAACCCCCCTTCAACATCCTCTCAGCTAGTTCTAAACCTCTGTTTCTTATCTCTTCTCCTGCCATAGCAGGCATCCAGACTTGCAGGAGGGGTGGAGACACTGAGAAATGGTACAGCTGCTTATTTCCAGGAGCTCACTAAAGGAATGAGTCCCTCCTTTAATTTAATTTGCTCACACTGCTGCTTTCCCTCCCCCATCAGTATTTTTAAAGGAACATTTAGTTTTGCCTAACGGGAACACAGTTTGGCACCCATCAGATTTGTCTTCTGCAGCCTTCCCTCCAGCTGCTAAGTGCTTTTCTGGTTTAATTATTTTTAAAGCAGCCCAGCAAACTGTCTGTGTTCAAGAGGCACTTCTCAGGGAGATGAAATCCTTGCATCCCATAGGATCATCTACATCTAAAGAGAGAATGATTCCCTACATACTTCAGTCTCTTTCTTTTCTCTCCCACAGCCAACCAAGCATCCACCTCAAACACTCTGTCCAGTTCTGGTGTCCCTGGACACGGAGCTGTTGGAGCAAGTCCAGAGGAGGGCCACTGAGATGATCTGAGGGCTGGAACACCTCTGCTGTGAGGATAGGCTGAGAGAGCTGGGGTTGTTCAGCCTGGAGAAGAGAAAACTCCAGGGGTGGCCTTAGAGTTGCCTTCCAGTACCTGAAGGGATCCTACAGGAAAGCTAGAAAGGGACTTTTCAAAGGGTGTCTGGTGACAGGACAAGGGAGAGTGGTTCTGAGCTGGATCTTAGCAAGAACTTCTTTGGTACAAGGGTGGTGAGACTCTGGAATAGGTGGTTGATGCCTCCTGCCTGGGGGTGTTCGAGGCCAGGTTGGAGGAGGCTTTGAGCAGCTGAGTCTAATTGAGAGGAGAGATGTCCCTGCTCATGGCGCGGAGGTTGGAGTAGATGAGCTCTGAGGTCCCTTCTAACTTAAGCCATTCTATGATGTGCTCTGAATTGAGTGCACCAATTGGAGCCGACCAGAAGGGAAAAGGTGTCGGGATAAGGGCTCGGAGAGTGTGCAACAGGGACCATGAAGAAACACCAAATCAGCTTAGGAAAATGACTGTTTAATTAATTATTATTGCTAATTACAAGTGGTGTGAGGGAGGAAAAAAGACTGAGAGAAGACCAAGAGATGAGTGTGCACTGTATAGCTGTGCGGTTGTTTCCTTCGGGTGTTACACCTCAGAAATGTTGGGTGACTGAGAGCTGAAATGTATAGCAGAGTCTGATCACACAGGCTCACAGGATGTCAGGGGTAGGAAGGGACCCGAAGAGATCATCAAGTCCAACCCCCCTGCCAGAGCAGGACCAGACAGCCTAGCTCAGGTCACAGAGGAATCACATTCAGATAGGCTTTGAAAGTCTCCAGAGGAGACGACTCCACAAACCTCCCTGGGGAGCTTGTTCCAGTGCTCTGTCACCCTTCCAGTCAAGAAGTTCCCCCTTGTGTTGAGCTGGAACCTCCTGTGCTGCAGCTTCCATCCATTGCTCCTTGTCCTATCCCAGGCAGCAGTGAGCAGAGCCTGTACCCTGCCTCCTGACCGTGAACCCTCAGATAGTTATAAACATTTATCAAACCCCATCTCAGTCTTCTCTTCTCCAGACTAAGCAGCCACAGGTCCCTCAGCCTCTTCTCATCAGGCAGTGCTCCAGTCCCCTGGAGCCTCATAGCCTTCTGCTGGACCCTCTCCAGCAGATCCCTGTCCCTCTTAAACTGGAGAGCCCAAAACTGAATGCAGCACTCAAGCTAGGGTCTCACTGGGGCAGAATAGAGGCAGAGGAGAACCTCCCTTGATCTGCTGGACACACTCTTCTTAATCACATCTGAGTGTCTGTAATTTAGCTGTTTAGTAACAGTGAACTTGACACTTTTACTGAACTGTGAGGACAATAATGTGTGAAGAGACTGAAGGACAGGTTTGCACGTGTGCTCCTTCCTTATCCCCCCCACCTCCCATTTGCAATTTAAAAAACTTTATTTTTAACTTTTTTTCTGGCACCTTTGCTCTAATCCAGACGAAATGGGTTTGCCTCCCTCTGATGCAAGCTACTGTGCTAAATTAAGCCCATCGGGGGTGGGGGAGTAGTCTGGAGACCTGACTCAGGTGGGCATGGAGACCTGGTCTCTCCTGGGGGGAGGATCACCCAGGTCTACTCCCACTTCCTGTCCACAACCCTATTTAAGAGACAGTCAATGCTCACTGTCCCTCCTGCCTTTGCCTCTCCAATGTCTCCTTGCTGATGCTGTTAACCATGTGGCCAGAGCTGCTACCTCATGTTGGGGCCTACAACAGAATCCATCTCCATCCACATAATCCACTGCCATCTGANCCATCCTCCCCCTTCCGCCCCATCCTCCCCCCAGAGACTGTCACGCACAATTTCGCCTTTGTGTACGCGCACTGAAGCACTCACTCTTGCCTTTGCATACGCGCACTTTAGAGCTTACGTTCGCCTTTAAGTACGCGCACTTCAAAGCTCACTTTTGCCTTTGCATACGCGCGCATCTGCGCTCACTTTTGCCTTTGCATACGCGCGCATCTGCGCTCACTTTTGTCTTTGCATACATGCGCATCTGCGCTCACTTTTGTCTTTGCATACGTGCGCATCTGCGCTCACTTTTGCCTTTGCGTACGCGCACTTTCGCGCTCATTTTTTTTCTTTGCCTACGCGCACTTTCACGCTCACGTTCACATTTGCGTACGTGTACTTCCACGGTCATTTTTTGCCTCTCCGTACGTGCGCTTTCGCGGTCACTTTTGCCTCTGCAGACGCACACTTTCGTGCTCACTTTCGCCTTTGCGTACGCGCACTTCCGCGCTCACTTTCGTCTATGCATACGCACACTTCTACCTTTGCGTATTGCATACTTAAGCGCTCACTTTCACCTTTCCGTACGCGCACTTTCGCGCTCACTTCTGCCTCTGCGTACGTGCACTTTCGCGGTCACTTTTGCCTCTGCGTACGTGCACTTAAGTGCTCACTTTTGCCTTTGCATACGCGCACTTTCACCTTTGCATACACACACTTAAGCGCTCACTTTCACCTTTGCGTACGTGCACTTTCATGCTCACGTCCGCCTTTGTGTACGCGCACTCTCGCGCTTACTTCCGCTTTGGCATACGCAACGCTCTTGCATTCACTTTTGCCTTTGCGTACATGCACTTCCACTCTCACTTTCGCTGTCATGTATGTGCACTTCCACGCTCACTTTCGCCTTTGCATACATGCACTCTCGTGTGCACTTTCGCCTTTGTGTACGTGCACTTTTGCACTCACGTTCACCTTTGCGCTCACGTTCACCTTTGCGTATGTGCACTTCCGGCTCACTTTCGCCTTTGTGTACGCATGCTCTCGCGCTCACTTTTGCCTTTGCATACGCGCACTTTTGCGTTTGCGCACCGTCACGCTCACTTGTGCGCTCACTGTACACGCACTTTCTGCATGTCCACACTGGCAGTCTTTCAGATATTTTCACACCCATTTCCTCTCATTCTTTTCTTTTCTTCCTTGTGCCCCTTCTGTCTTGCGTTGTTTCATGCCCTTGCCCCTTCTCACTTATGTGTGAGCTCAAGACACTGAGCTGTGTTACAGACAAAATGAGGCAGAGTTCAAGCAGGAGATGGTCCTCTTCTGTCCCTAACCTGTCACCCTGCCAAAATCTGATCTTGACCAGTAAACTTGAACCCTACCCTCTCTCACTGCCTCAGTCCAGCCCAACCCAACCCCTCTGTCTGTTCAATACCTCTTTTCTACATGGTGAAGAAGTATTTTTCAGTGGTTGTAAAAGAAAACCAAATTTCAGAACTGTCCTACATCTCCCTCAGGGGGCTTTCTGTCCTCTGTGCAGTTCACAGTGTGGAGGTCAGGGGATGACACCACTGTTCTGCCAGCAGCAAGTAGAGCCTGACAGCTTACTGCAAGCATGTTTCTAGTGCCATGACCTCACTTCCTCTATACTCACCTTTCCACATAAACAGTGGCAGGAGTGGCTGAACTCAGGAGATGACTGCTCTTGCAGAGCATCTCTCTTCAGAGAGCTGTCAAAGCAAGACAAGAAAGTGACACACACCTTGGAGCTAATTTTTCGTTTTAATAGTCTCAAACATTTCCAGATCTGGCATCAACCTACATTTCTCATCAGGCAATAAGCAAGCTTAAGGTCAGGCAGGTTCCAGTGGACTCTTCTAAATGTTTACATTTAATCTTCATAACACTGAAGATGTTTGACACAGCTACAAAACTAGGATGAGTGGCAGAATTATTTTGTTTTTCAACCTACATTCTCTTAGTAGCAGAGAAACTGTTTGGAGGGTGGATCACACTCTTGGTTCGTTCAGGACCTGTTTGCCTCTACCAACAAATGGCTTTATAACATCACAAGGATAAAATTTCAAATGAGCCAACTTGAAGAAAGAAAAGACATCTGGACTTGTTTTTTCTTCAACACCTCCAGCACCACCTAATAATAAATATTAAAACCCATCTTTTACAGTACAGGAAATGTTAATTAAGTTCTTTACCAAGAAAAGAGAGCTGAACAAACCTTTTTATTGATGTAAAGAAAAATAGTAAGGCATAAAGAAGCAAAAAGCAATCACAGGATCTGTTGCTGTTAGTGGAACTTTCTCCTTCAGCACATCCTTTTTTCTCTTGTTGTTGATGGCAGAGGAAAATGATTTTTTTTTTTCCTCAGCTGGTGAGACCTGGTTAGAAAAGCAAAAATAATTATTAATATTTTACACTACTTCAACTGCAGCAATTTGCCCCTACCCCTGGGCCATAATGCTGCAAAAGGATCTGCAAACAGAAGCTTCTGTGTTCAGCAGATCTCCAAATTCAAGGAATAAGACTTCTGCAAGCAGAAAGGCTGTTTTATGTCATTGCTTTCTAACTCGGGTAGCAGCTGTGTAGGGAGATGTTCCAGAAGGCACTGCTGAGGAGGGCAAGGCACAAGAGGTTCTCCGAAAGCCCTCCCTGGTGGTGTTAAAGGCCAGGCTGGATGAGCCATTTGGCCTCCTGGAAGGTGTTCCTGATCATGGCAGGATGATCTTCAAGGTCTCTTCCTGCCTAAACCATTCTGTGACTCTATGAAAAGTTGCAAAGTATTTACTGCACTATATCACTGTCACCTAGACTTCATCAGGCAGCTAAGCTAAAGCAAGTCCAACTCATTCTGCAAGGTCCAACTGACACAAGAACACATTCTGCTCATGAGGAGAGATCATGGAATTCAATGCAAGCACAATTTTTACTTACCTCCTGGTTTCCTTCCAGCTTTCTTTAAGATATCATGAATTAAAGCCACTGAAAAGAAAGAGTAAAAGTATATACACACACACACACGCAGACACACATACATATATACACATAAAGATATAAAAGAAGGCTGTGGAGTATTCTAAGTATTGTAATCCAGCATCAGTTCATAGCATCATAGAATGGTTGGGGTTGGAAGGGACCGTTAAAGGTCATGCAGTCCAATCCCCTCTGCAGTCAGCAGGGTCAGCCTCAACTAGATCAGGTTGCCCAGAGCCCTGTCAGCCCTCACCTTGAATATCTCCAGGGATGGGGCCTCAACCTCCTCCCTCAGCAATCTGTCCCAGTGTTCCACCACCTTCATGGGAATGAATTTATTCCTAAGGTAAAGAACTTTCCAGGTGAAGCTGGATGTGGCTTTGGGCAACCTGATAGAGTTGAAGATGTTCCTGTTCACTGCAGGGGGGGGGGTTGGGCTAGATAACTCAGTTTCCCCTTACCTGCTCATGACAAAACCCTGCATGGTGCTTATGTGTGCTTATCATGCATGGCCAGGGAGGAGCTCAGATGGAATTGCATTCCTCACTCTGAACAGCCAAGAACACCTTCTCCCCAGCTGCTGCATCCCCACAAACTGCCCATAGCATCTGTGCCCATGGTCTGGCCGAGGCTGTGCCCCCTCCCACCTATATGAGCTGCAAGAGGGAGGTGGTAGCAGAGCCTTCTGGCTCCTAGCACCAGTGACAGCAGGGCATGGGGGCACAAGCAGTGAAATTCAGGGATAGGTTTTGACTCTGAGCCACCCCAAGTTGGGACATGTCTGGGTCTGGGACTTTGGAGCAGTTCTAGGGCTTGGAGAAACCTCTGAGTGTCTGAGCAACACTCAGACCACTCCAGGAGACACCAGACTCAGAGGAGGGAACTGCTCCAGGCCCATACATATAGTTAGTAGCAGTCAAGACAAGGAAGAATCAGCGCCGACTCCTACGCACCAGTGATCAATATTTGAAAGCAGTGAGTGACTCACAGGCTGAGCTGTGGTGAGAGAAAAAGAAATACTCCAGAGCCACAGTGTTTGACTGAAAACCAGTGGGAAAAGGCTCATCAATATCTTACCCAAAAGGAGAGGAGGAAATCTTTTTGAAGTCTTTCAGATGATCATACAGGCTGATTCTGAATCTCTGCTTGGGAGCATCCAAGCTTCTTGAGAGCATCCTCCTCTTCCTTCTTCTTACCTTGCTTTTATTTACAGAATTCTCTCAGAGTTAACATTTATTACACTGAATGTTTGTTGGTTTTTTTGGTTAGTTTTTTCCCCTGGCACTCTCCTTCCTACAGAGCTGTTATGCTCCAGCCTGTTGCAGGCATTAAGAGGCTTTTCAGGAGTCAAACTGCGTGCCAGGTTGTGCACTGCTCTCAGGACCAGTCGAGAGTGACTTCTGTTGGGGCTTTGCCAGCCACTTGCTCTAAGCAGTGCTTTGGGTGCTGCAAAAGGCTATGCCATGCCCTACTCCAGCACTTACCACCCACACAGGAGTGACTGAGGCCATCCATTACTACAAGCTCTGCCATCTTTGAGTGTTTCTCAGCCACTGCCCTGAATTGCTGAAATGCTGTTTGCTTTCCTTTTAGTCACAGGTTTTGAAGCCACTGACTCTCTTATTTCTGCCACCACATCTAGAACTAACCTGAGCTTCAAAGTTACAACACTTTGTAATTTGGGAGACCTTGGAGTGGCCTTCCAGGATCTGAAGGGGGCCTATAGGAAGGCTGGGAAGGGGCTATTGACAGGGTTTTGTCACGACAGGAGGAGGAGGAATGGGTTTGAAGTGGCAGAAGGGATATTAAGAAGAAGTTCTTTACACTGAGGGTGGTGAGACACTGGCACAGGTTGCCCAGGGAGGTTGTGGAGCACAGAAGCACAGAATGTGATCAAAGATCACATTCTGTGCTTCTGTGCTCCACAACCTCCCTGGAAGTGTTCAAGGCCAGGTTGGATTAGTCCTTGAGGAACCTGTTCTAGTGGGAGGTGTCCCTGCCTATGGCAGGGGGTTGGAACTGGCTGAGCTTTGAGCTCCCTTCCAACCTAAACCATTCTATGGTTCTATAATTCTCCAAGTCTCTCCAGCTCTCTGAAATTTGGGGGCTCCAGGCTTGCTCCCCCCACACTGAGCTAAAGCAAACTGCTTGACTAGCTCTGAAATAAATGGGAAAAGTAAATACTTTCAGGATTGAACTTCCAAAAGATCAAATCTTAGCAATCCCTCTGTGGAGAAGAAATAGTTGATTGATTCCTACAGCTGCCTGTTGTTCTCCTCAAGTGGGAGGCTGAAGAGTCTCTGCAAACCTTTGGTGGCTGAAGAGATTAAGACAGAACTTGAGATTTCCTGTTGCTTTAACAAAATGCTCCCAAATTATCATTCTACAACATGTATTTTATTTTTTTTTTTCCCTCCCTGATGGGTAACAAAATGTAATGCTGCTTTCTTAAGCTTTTTGAGAGGCTTTTTTTAAAGTCACACTTCAGGGTTGCACAGCAGCGTGAGCAGGGAAGACAAAGCAACAAGAATGGATTGAAAGGAGAATAGAGAGAACTTCTTTTAGAGCCCACTTCACTTGATCTTGGTCTCCAAAACTCCACAGATTTGGTTTTCTTAAAGAAACCAAAGGACCAGCAATCCTAAGAGCACAAATGGTCCCAGAGAAAGCTGAAAAGAACACTCAGTGGCTGCAGTGTGCAACAGAACTGACACCCTTCATATGCAGACACTTAGGGAGAAGCCTGCAATGCATAGCCTGTGTCTGCCTACAGTGCTGTGATTGTGCTGACTGGCAAGGGGATGAGCAGGGGAGACCTCTGGAAGGGGATGAGACTGATGAAGATAGGGCACCTCTGGGAGGGGGAAAAGAAAAAAAAAAAAAAAAAAGAAGAAGAGAGAAGCAACCACAGATCCATGGAATGTGAGAACCAAGAAAGGGAGTCAGCTAGAGCACATCCCTGTGTACCCTTGAGGCAGGAAGATTAAGGATAGATACATAGCAGACTGGTGTGCTTGCCTTGTGTAACATTTGTACAGAAGCATAGTAAACTTAGAACAAAGAACTGAAAGCAGCCTGTGCCAAGAGAGCAAACACCTCACTGTTAGCCATCAAGAACGTGAAAAGCAATATTTTATCCAACCATTGCCTTCCACTACTTGCAGAGTGACCACAATTTGTACAGAGGCATAGTAAATTGAGAACAAAGAACTGAAAACAGCCTGTGCCAAGAGAGCAAACACCTCACTGTTCTCCAACAAGAATGTTAAAAGCAATATTTTATCCAATCATTGCCTTCCACAACTTGCAGAGTGACCACAGTTTGTACAGAGGCATAGTAAATTGACAACAAAACTGAAAGCAGCCTGTGCCAAGATAGCAACCACCTCACTGTTCTCGACCAGGAATGTTAAAAGCAATATTTTATCCAATCATTGCCGTCCACAACTTGCAGAGTGACCACAGTTTGTACGGAGGCATAGTAAATTGACAACAAAACTGAAGGCAGCCTGTGCCAAGATAGCAACCACCTCACTGTTCTCGACCAGGAATGTTAAAAGCAATATTTTATCCAATCATTGCCTTCCACAACCTGCAGAGTGACCAGAGTTTGTAGAGTGGCATATAAAAAGACTGCTGCTATAGCAATAAATGGCTATGGTGGCCACAGAACTTTGTGCTGCTGGGTTTGGCCATCACAACTCCCCAACAGCAGCAATGGAATGCTTTGGGTTGTGTGGTGGTTTGGGAGTTGCCCACCCCACACAGACAATGAAAATCACCCAGACTAGACTCAGCCAGCTGGAAGTTAAGGGATGAAGCTATGTTTACAGCTTAGCACAGTAGACAAGCAGATATTTACAAAATATATATCCAGCTATACACAGAAATATACAAGTTAAAGGTAACACAGAAACACAATCCCCCTCCTAGAAATCAGAGTCCCCAGGA
>WBNM01012281.1:9140-23207 GCA_013399055.1 Ramphastos sulfuratus
TTTTTTCCCCGTCAAAGCATCACTTTCTTTTAGAAGAAAACTATTCCCTGGTAGTCCTGAGCTGAATGCTAGGCACATACTTCTCTTGGGCACACAGGTGAAGAAAAGCATCTGAGAGCAGAGCAGGGGAAAAAAATGAATTAAGTATTAGGTTTTGTTGCTTTCCTTCTATGTAAATACTCCATTGAGTGGCTGATGAAGAAGAGGTCACTGATCCAACAACACTCATCAAGCTGGCTGAGTTTAGTCTGGGTGAATCCTTGTTGGGGGTGGGTTGTGATGCCCCAAACCAGTACAACTAAACAGTCCCAGCTCCCTCAGTCTGCTGCACTCCACCATCTTCATGGTCTTTCTTGTACTGCAGTGCCCAGATCTGGGCACCATACTCCAGGTGTGGCCTTGCCAGTGCTGAGTGGAGAGGGAGGATCACCTCCCTCCACCTGCTGGTACTGCTTTGCCCAGAGTATCATCTGCCTTCTTTGCAGCAAGGGCATGCTGCTGGCTGATGTTCACCGTGGTGACCTGGTTGTTTCTGCTGCACTGCAAGCACGGACAGGATAGGATTCTGTGATTCAGTGCCAGGCATTCCAGAAAGTCTTTCCAAAATTCAAATGGCTTTTCAGTGAGGGATGGCTAGCATTAAAGATGAACACTTGTGGAAGAGCCGTAGGACAGTTTGAAGCTTGTCCTGTTAACTCAGCTGGGCCATGGACACTGGCAGAGTCCAACACAGGATGCTGAAGGGACTGGAGCATTACCTGATGAGGAAAGGCTGAGAGCCCTGGGGCTGGTTAGTCTGGAGAGGACTTTTCCCCACCACCACTATTGAAATTTACCAGACTAGCTCAAAGGGCTTGGAAGTAAGGTGAAGCTCTATTTACAGCAAAGCAGAATTCACAAGCAGATATATACAACATATTTACAAGTATTTACAATCATATATACATATTAGAAAGAATATGGAAATCCAAATTCCCTTCTGCACAAAGAAACTGCCCAGAAGGGCCTCAAAGCCTCTTTCTCTCTCTCTTCTTTCCCAGACAGAAACCAAACCAACCAGCAAAGCTTACTTGTTAGCCAAGGTTAGTGGAAGATATTAGAGAGGAGCTAAAGAGAAGTGAAAGGAAGCAGTGTCCCAGAATAAGGAGCAGAGTAGGGTTATAGGTTGGACTTGGTGATCCTTAGGGTCTTTTCCAACCTGGATGTTTCTGTGATTCTGTGAAACTGTTAACATTTTGGCTTTTTATCCCTCTCAGCAAACCAATGAATGATAGAGACTTCATCATAATTTTCTTTACAGGACCCATGATCTACTTTCTCTCATTAAAATACTCAAAGTAGCCTCAAACCTGAACAGGAGGTCTGAGCAATGTCTATCGAGAGCTGAGGGCTGGGGGTCAGGAAGGAAGGCACAGGGACAGCCTCTGCTCACTTGAGCCCTGCCATAGGACAAGGGCAAGGGATGGAAACTGCAGCACAGAAAGTTGCATCTCAGCATGAGCAAGAACTTGTTTGGTGTAAGGGTGCCAGAGCAGTGGCACAGGCTGCCCAGAGAGGTTGTGGAGTCTCCTTCTCTGGAGCACTTCAAAACCTACCTGAAAATATTTCTGTACTGGGATACACCACCTGGACATACTCCTGTGTTCACCTGATATAGGTGAACCTGCTATATCAGAGGAGTTGGATTAGATTATTTCCAGAGACCTCACCATCCTGTGATTCTGTGAACATACAGAAGTTCTGATTCCTTCCAGAGGTAAACAACTTAATGAAAGCCACCGTTGAGTTTCATCTTCACCAGCAACAACAGAGACTATGACATGATGTGTGCAGTTCTGGAGCCCCCAGTACAGGAAGGACATGGAAGTGTTGGAGTGGGTCCAGAGGAGGCCTCCAAGATGCTCAGAGGGCTGCAGCAGCTCTGCTATGAGGACAGGCTGAGAGAGTTGGGGCTCTGCAGCCTGCAGAAGAGAAGGCTTCCAGGAGACCTTAGAGTAGCCTTCCAGTATCTGAAGGGGGCTACAGGAAGGCTGGGGAGGGACTATTGACAAGGGCTTGTAATGCCAGGACAAGGGGAATGGGTTTAAAGTGGCAGAGGGGAGATTTAGACTGGATGTTAGGAGGAAGTTCTTTCCAGTGAGGCTGGTGAGGCACTGGCACAGGTTGCCCAGGGAGGTTGTGGCTGCTCCCTCCCTGGAGGTGTTCGAGGCCAGGCTGGATGAGGCCTTGAGTGACCTGTACTAGTGGGAGGTGTCCCTGCCTATGGCAGGGGGTTGGAACTGGATGATCCTTGAGGTCCCTTCCAACCTTACCATTATGTGGTTCTATGATTATATGATGGAGAAAGAAATTTATTGGACATCAGTTAGACCTCTACCAGAAACATGAGATGAGAAAGAGTTGTTCATTGAGCAGTCACCTCCACTTCCATATTCCCAAATCACATCTGTTGTTGCTTCACCCAGATATTCGTGAAGGGAGGATATCTTTTGAGAGTGTCACAGTAAGTTTGCAGATGACACCAAGTTAGGTGTCAGTGTTGATTTGAATGAATGAGAGCAGAGAGGCTCTGCAGAGGGACTTGGATAGGCTTAGATCAATGGGTCAGCATTGATGGGATGAGCTTCAACAAGGCCAAATGCCAGCTCCTGCACTTGGGCGACAACAACCCCAAGCAACGTTACAGGCTTAGGCCAGTGTGGCTGGAGAGCTGCTGGCAGAAAGGGGCTGGGGGTTGTAATGGACAGGAGCTGAATGTGAGCCAGCAGAGTGCCTAGGTGGCACAGAAAGCCACTGGCATCCTGGATGGGATCAGAAATGCTGTGCCCAGCAGGAGCAGGGAGGGGATTGTCCCCTTGGACTCTGCTCTGGTGAGGCCACACCTTGAGTGTTGTGTTCAGTTTTGGGCACTGCAATACAAGAGAGATGTGGAGGTGCTGGAGAAAATTCAAGGAAGAGGACAGGGCAAGGAAGCTGGGAAGGGCCTGGAGAATAAATCTGATGAGGAGTGACTGAAGGAGCTGGGGCTGGTTAGTGTGAAACAGAGGAGGCTGAGGGCAGCCTCATGGCTGTCTGCAGCTACCCGAAGGGACTCTGTGGAGAGGTTGATGCTGGTCTCTTCTCACAGGTAATTGGAGACAAAACAAGGGGGAATGACCTCAAGATGAGACTGGGGAGGTTTAGATTGGATATTAGGAAAAAATTTTTCCTGGAGAGAGTAGTTAGAGACTGGAATGAACTGCCCAGGGAGCTCACCCACCCATCCACCCTGGCAATGTTTAAGGGTGGTTTGGATGTGGTGCTCAGGGCTATGGTTTAAGGTGTACCTTGCAGAGTAGAGTTCTAGGTTGGACTTAGTGATCCTGAGGGGCTTTGCCAACCTGCATCTTTCTGTGATTCTGTGATTTTCCTTCACTCCTTCCAAAACTCAGACCTAATAGAAATCACCTATGAAACCAAGTTTCTCACCAGAATGATAGCATCAGAAGGGAAAATGAGTAGAAATTGAGAAATGAGGCAGTATTTTATCCAGTTGCTCATTCTGATGGTTAGAGACCTGATTTTGGTGGGGGGTTTGAAAATGTTGAGCAACCATCAATGAAAAACCCATCTGGAGGCATCTATGCCCCATGAGCTTCAATTACATTACAGAGGTCACACAGGTCTCCCTGTGACATTATGTCTGATGTATTTTGTGTAGTCTGAGATTTTCAGGATCTCTCTGGAATCGCTGAAGAGATTAGTGGGGCTTGATCCTAGATCCGTGCAGCCCAGAGTCTGTTTGTCAGCACTTTTTGTTCCCTTTTGAAAGCAGTGAGCTCTAAGAGGATTCAAGTACTGTCTCCATGTGCACACAGCTTCTTGTCAGCAGTGCTTAATAGAATAGAAAGAATAATATGTTCCACAGCTTCCTTTTTGATTTCTTCATGTTTATTTAACAGGAAGGCAGGGCTGTCACTGACTTAGAACAACTTGAAACTGCTTTTCTCTCTCTTTGGAATGCTCTGGTTTCACTCTTTTCCTTTAAACTTTGGTTATGTTTATTTCAGACTAAGGTTTCTCTAATCCTTTAACTAAAAATCAGAATAATTTTTTTTTAGTTGTTTACTGAAAGGATTCTCAAACAGTGGAAAAGGTTGAATCCACCTCCTGGGTCTGTTGTCCCTGCTCAGACCTCACCTGAAGTGCTGAGGCCAGCTCTGGAGTCCTCAGCATAGCCCCCCATAGAGTAGGGCAGAGGAGGCCATGGCAGTGGAGGGCTGGAAGCTCTCTGCTGTGAGGCCAGGCTGAGAAGGTTAGAGTTGTTCAGCCTGGAGAAGAGAAAGCTCCAGGGAGACCTTTAAGTGGCCTTTCAATAATTAAAGGGGCCAACCAGAAAGCTGGGGTCAGACTTTTCAGTGGGGTCTGTTGTGACAGAACAAAGGGTGATGGTTTTAAATTAAAAAAGGGTAGATTTAGACTGCATAGAAGGAAGAATTTTTTTTTACACTGAGGATGGTGAGGTTCTGTTCCAGGTTGCCCAGAGAAGTGGTAGATGCCCCATCCCTGGAACCATTCCAGGCTGTTTGGAGCTCTGAGAAACCTGCTATGGTTGAAGATGTCCCTGCTAACTTCAGAGAGGTTGAACTTTAAAGATTCCCTTCCAAACCAGACCAATCTAAGGACACTTTATTCTAAGTAGCATGCATTATCATCTCTGAGGAGACCTAACAGCAGCTTTCCACTGCCTGAAGGAGGCTACAAGAAGGATGGAGACTGCTTTCAAAGGTCAGTAGTGATAGAATGAGGGCAATGGTTTCAAACTAGAGCAGAGCAGATTGAAATTGGATGTTAGGAACAACTGCAACAGGTTACCCAGGGTGGTGGTTGGGGTCTCATCCTCAGAGATATGCAAGGTGAGGCTGAACAGGGTTCTGGACAACCTGATCTAGTTGAGGATGTCCCTGCTGACTGCAGGAGGAGGTGAATTGGATGAGCTTTAGAGGTTTCTTCCAGCCCAGACCATTCTGATGATCGGAGGGCTATACCTATACCTATACCTATATCTACATCTATATCTATATCTATATCTATATCTATATCTATATCTATATCTATATCTATATCTATATCTAATCTATATCATCTCTCTCTCTCTCTTTCTCTATCTGATCTATATCTATATCATATCATCTCTCTCTCTATATCTCTAATTTATATCCATATCATCATCACAGTATCACATTATGACCAAGGTTGGAAGAGACCTCAAAGATCATCAAGTCCAACCCACTACCACAGACCTCCAGACTAGACCATGGCACCAAGTGCCACATCCAAACGTGCCTTGAACACCTCCAGGGACGGTGACTCCACCACCTCCCTGGGCAGCCCATTCCAGTGGGGAATGACTCTCTCAGGGAAGAACTTTCTCCTCACCTCCAACCTAAACTTCCCCTGGCACAGCTTGAGACTGTGTCCTCTTGTTCTGGTGCTGGTTGCCTGAGAGAAGAAAGCAACCTCCTGCTGGCCACAACCACCCTTCAGGTAGTTGTAGACAGCAAGAAGGTCTCCCCTGAGCCTCCTCTTCACCAGGCTAAACAATCCCAGCTCCCTCAGCCTCTCCTCATAGGGCTTGTGCTCGAGGCCTCTCACCAGCCTCGTTGCCCTTCTCTGGACACGCTCAAGCACCTCAATGTCCTTCTTAAATTGAGGGGCCCAGAACTGGACACAGTACTCAAGGTGTGGCCTAACCAGTGCAGAGTACAGGGGGAGAATGAGCTCCCTGCTCCTGCTGGCCACACCATTCCTGATGCAGGCCAGGATGCCATTGGCCTTCTTGGCCACCTGGGCACACTGCTGGCTCATGTTTAGGCGGGTGTCAATCAGCACCCCCAGATCCCTTTCTGTTTGACTGCTCTCCAGCCACTCCGACCCCAGCCTGTAGCTCTGCATGGGGTTGTTGTGGCCAAAGTGCAGCCCCCAGCACTTGGATTTGTTGAAAGCCATTCCCTTGGACTCTGCCCATCTGTCCAGGTGCTCGAGGTCCCGCTGCAGAGCCCTTCTGCCCTCCAATATCATCTCTCCAATATACCTCCTCATATCATCTCACTCTCTCTGTCTCTCTATCTCTATATCTCATCTCTGTAATATCATCTACATATCCATCTCTATCTCATCTCTATATCATCTACATCTATATTTATATCTATATCATATCATCTATATCTATATAGTATAATCTCATCTATACCTATATCTTTATCTATCTTCGGTTATTTAAGTACCTGAAGAGAGCCTACAGGAAAGCTGGGGAGGGACTTTGTCAAGGGCCTGTAGTGATAGGACAAGGGCAATGGCTTTGAGCTGGAAGAGGGGAGCCTAAGACTGGAGATTAGGAAGAAATTCCTTCCAGTGAGAGTGATGAGAGACTGAAACAGGTTGCCCAGGGAGGTTGTGGATGCTCCCTCCCTGGAATTGTTGCATGAGGCCTTGAGCAATCTGCCCTGGCGGAAGGTGTCCCTGCCTATATTAGATCTAGATGATCTTTAAGGTCCTTTCTAACACAACCAATGTATGATTCTGTGCTATCTGTTAGAAATGTGCCTCTTGATTTCATCTGTATAGCACCACAACAACTTTGCATCCACATCTGTACTGCAGCTCATGCTGATGCTCATGTCTTAGATTCTGCTGAGATTCCCCCAAAGCTCTGAATCTCCTGTCCTTGATGCCCATGTATTTGTTTAATGCAGTTACAGAAACCTTCAATTCTCCTCACAGGCTTTTTAATATGAGCAGTAAATTGGTTCAGGCACTTTAAAAAGCAACAATGGACCAAACATATATTAGGCCGTGGTGCTTTTATCCTTCTGGGAAAAGGAGCAACTTTGTGGGTTTGGGTTTGTTTGTGGTTTGTTTGTTTTTTGTTTTTTTTTTTTTTTTTCAGATTTTAAGTAGTAGAAAAAAAGAGTAGGGTGAGAAAGACTCTTGAGACATTTGTTGGCCCCAAAATCCGCCAACAGCATCAACAAATCAGACAGGAATGAAATAAGAGAGAGAAGGAAAAAAAAAAAAAAAAGGATTGTTCCTTGTCAGCAACTTAATCTCCTAAGCCTTCTCCAAAAGTCCCCAAAGCCTTGTATTAGCATTCCTGAAAGATTGTTGTGTTTGGGTTACTCATTACGGCTACACACTCAGCCTTTCGCCCACCCTTGGCAATTTGGGTTTGCTGTTGATTTTAACAATGGTTACATCAGATGCTAATTGATCTAACAGTGATTAAGGACCTGGTTCCAGTTGCTTAACTTCTGTCTGGTAGAACTTTCTCTCCCCAGCAAGCCCACTGAGTCAGTAGGATAAATCTGAAAGTCAATGTTAATGATTCAGTAAGTGTTATTTGACTGAACTCAGCTAGCTGATGGATTTTGTAATATGAGGGGAGAAAAAAAGAAAACAACCCACAACAACAACAACAAAAAAAGCTTATAATATGACATAGAATTTCAGAATTTCTCTTTTTTTATTTTCAAGCATCTTGGTTTCACAGCAAGGTTGATGGCTTAGTAAGTTTTGACACTGTTTCCCATGGCATCGTAGTGAGCAAGCTCAGGAGGTGTGGGATGGAAGAGCAGCAGTGAGGTGGATTCGGAGCTGGTTAAAAGATGGAGTTCAAAGAGTGGTGATCAATGGTGCCAGGTCCAGCTGGAGAGCTGTAACCAGTGGAGTCTCCCAGGGATCAGTGCTGGGTCTGGTGTTGTTCAACATCTTCATCAATGACATTGGCGAGGGCACAGACAGAGTCTGCTCAGCAGACTGGGAGGTTTGGCTGATCCAGCTGCAGGCTGTGAGGCCGTTCAGTGAGACCTGGACAGACTCAGAGCTGGGCACAGAGGAACCATATGAGGTTCAGCAGAGTCCTGCAGCTGGGGAGGAATAATAAACTACCCCAGTACAGGTTGGGAGGGGATCTGCTGGAGAGTAGCCCTGTGGAGAGGGACCTGGGAGTGCTGGTGGGCACCAAGTTCTTCATGGCACAGTAATGAGCCCTGGTGGCCAAGAAGGCCAATGGGGTCCTGGGGGGCATTAAGAAGAGTGTGGCCAGCAGATCAAGGGAGGTTCTCCTCCCCCTCTAGTCTGCCCTGGTGAGACCTCATCTAGAGTACTGCATCCAGTTTGGGTCAGTTTAAGAGGGACAAGGATCTGCTGGAGAGAGTCCAGTGGAGGGGTGCAAGGATGATGAGGGGACTGGAGCACTGCCTGGTGAGGAGAGGCTGAGGGACCTGGGGCTGTTCAGTCTGGAGAAGAGAAGACTGAGAGGGGATTTAATCAATGTTTATAAATATCTGAGGGCTGGGGCTGGAGGTCAGGAGGGGGGGACAGGCTCTGCTCACTTGCTCCCTGGGATAGGACAAGGAGCAATGGACGGAAGCTGCAGCACAGGAGGTTCCAGCTCAACACAAGGGGGAACTGCTTTACTGTAAGGGTCCCAGAGCAGTGGCACAGGTTGCCCAGAGAGGCTGTGGAGTCTCCTTCTCTGAAGACTTTCAAGGCCTATCTGAATGTGACCTGAGCTAGACTGTATGGTCCTGCTCTGGCAGGGGGGTAGGACTAGATGATCTCTTTGGGTCCCTTCTAGGCCCTAACATCCTCTGATCTTGTGAACATAACCCCCAGAGACCTGGGGCTGTTTAGTCTGCAGAGGAGAAGACTTGAGAAGGGATCTAATAAATATCTATGAATATCTGAGGGCTGCAGTGGGTATGCCAAGAAGGAAGGGACAGCCTGAGCAACCTGACCTAGTTGAGGATGCCCCTGCTTACTGCACAGGGGGTTGGACTAGATGACTTTCAGAGGTCGCTTCCAACCCAGACCATTCTATGCTTCTATGATTCTATTATTCTAGCCTCTGCTCACTTGCTCCCTGGGATAGGACAAGGAGCAATGGATGGAGGCTGCAGCACAGGAGGTTCCAGCTCAACACAAGGGGGAACTTCTCTGGTGCAAAGGTGATAGAGCAGTGGCACAGGCTGCCCAGAGAGGTTGTGGAGTCGCTTTCTCTGAGGCCTTTCCAGCCCTGTCTGGATGTGTTCCTGTGCCACCTGTGCTGGATTCTCTGGTCCTGCTCGGCAGGGGGGTTGGACTGGAAGCTCTCCAGAGGTCCCTTCCAACCCCTAACATCCTGGGATCCTGGACCAAGAAGGGTGCTTTTCACTGGAGATTAGGAAGAAATTCTTTCCAGTGAGGGTGATGAGACACTAGAAGAGGTTGCCCAGGGAGGTTGTGGATGTCCCCTCCCTGGAGGTGTTCAAGACCTATTTGAATGAGGCATTGAGCAGTCTGGGCTAGTGGAAAGTTTCCTTGTCCATGACAGGGGGAGTTGGACTTAGATGATCTTCAGTATCCCTCCTAACCTAAACTGTTGTATGAGTTCTATGGGTTCTATCTGAGAGAGCAAATAGGTAGCACATGAGACAACTCTGAGTTAGAAATGTGTATTTTGATTGAGTTTGAATAACATAAACCCCAGAAAATGTTGAGATTTCCATCAAAAGCCAAATATTAGTTTGTATCCACAGAGAATCTGCAGCTCATGGCATGCTCATGTCTTAGATTCTGCTGCGATCCCTCAATGCTGCTTAATATCTGAAGTTTGCTGTAATTATCATGAGAGCACCTGATTAATTCTTTTTTGGGGGGGGGAGTATGGAGGAGTCAGTGCTATAAATAATTTCTTTCTGATTTGGAGAGAGACAAATGCCAGCACATGCATCACCTATGTTCCTGGTTCTCTTCATCTTGGAGAGGGCAGCATATCAAACTTTATATATGCAAACTCTGCTGTCAAGGTCCTGATGAATTTAGGGTCCTGGAAAAAAAAAAAACAAACACAACAAAACAACCACCAAGCTATGACCCAATTCTAAGAGATTTTGTTAACATACCTGAGAACATCTCATACTTGGTAAGCACATGACAAACAGATCAGTACTTTACTAACCCAGATTAGATAACCATGCAGAAGCCTCACATGTTGAAGATTGTGTCCAATTCTGGGCCCCCCAGTTCAAGAAGGACCTCAGGGAATTGCTTGAGAGAGTCCAGTACAGAGCCACAAAAATGATGAAGGCAGTGGAAGATCTTCTTTAGGAGGAGAGCCTGAGGGAGCTGAAGCTGTGCTGCTGGGAGAGGAGGAGCCTGAGGGGGGACCTCAGTCATGGTGATAAAGATGTGCAGGGTGAGTGGCCAGAGGCTGGAGCCAGGCTCTGCTGGGTGATGCCCAATGCCAGCACAAGGGGCAGTGGTGGAAGCTGAGACATAGGAAGTTCCATGGAAACAGGAGGAGGAATTTTTCCCTGTGTGAGGGTGACAGAAGCCTGGGAACAGGCTGCCCAGGAAGATTGTGGAGTGTCCTCTGGATATATTCAAACTCCATCTAGATGCATTCTGATGTGACCTGCTGTAGGTGCTCCTGCTCTGGAGGGGGGTTGGACTGGTTGAGCTTTGGAGGTCCCTTCCAGCCCCTAACACTCTGTGATTCTGTGAAATCCTGGTCAGAAGTTACTCAAATCAGACTGCGTCATATTCAACAGGTGTGGCAAGAGATCATACTGCTGCCTGTCACTAAACATCTTACTGGAGCCATCACTTAAAGCCACTGAAATCTTGAAGCACTTCAGAAGGCTTTTGGATTGTAACAGGCTACAAGAATTGGGGCTCTGCAGCCTGAAGAGAAGCCTTCCAGATAGACCTTGGAGTGGCCTCCAGTATCTGAAGTGGGTTACTGGAAAGCTAGGGAGGGACTATTGACAAGGTCTTGTAATGAGAGGACAAGGAGGAATGGGTTTAAAGTGTCAGAGGGGAGATTGAAAGTGGATGTTAGGAAGAAGTTCTTTGAAGTGAGGGTGGTGAGACACTGGCACAGGTTGCCCAGGGAGGTTGTGGCTGCTCCCTCCCTGGAGATGTTCAGGACCAGGATGGAATGAGACCTTGAGTGACCTGTGCTAGTGGGAGGTGCCCCTACCTATGGCAGGGGTTTGGAACTGGATGAGCTTCGAGGTCCCTTCCAACCTAAACCATTCTATGATTCTATGACCTGTGACAGGACAAGCAGTGATTTGAAATAAAAATCAAATGAGAGATTTAGACCAGTTACAATGGAAACCTTTTTTAGTATGATGGTGATGAAGCGCTGGCTCCAGATGCCTGGAGCAGTACTAGGATGTCCCACTCCTGGGACCACTCCAGGTTAAGTTGGACAGGGCTCTGAGTAACCTCTTTCAGTTGAGCATCAGAGATTCACAGAATGATTTGGGTTGGAAGGGACCTTAAAGATCATCTAATTCCAACCTCCCTGCCATGGGCAGGGACACCTCCCACTAGAGCAGGTTGGTCAAAGTGTTGTCCAACCTGCCCTTGAGCACTGCAGGAGGATTGGACCAGATGAGTCTTAAAGGTTTCTTTCAACCCAAGCCATTCCATGTTTTGATGGTAACACCACCATGGAATTTTAGGAAACTTTTATATGCATACAAATTTTAAACCAACATTTATTTCTGTAATTAAAGGACTGCTTTTCATTCCATAACAACTATTCCCACTTTTTTTTCCTGAAGATACTGGAAAGGAGGCTGATAGGAGGTGGGGGGATCAACCTCTTCTCCCAATTAATTAGAGATATTATGAGAGTACATGGCCTTAAGTTGTGCCAGTGGAGGTTTAGGTTAGAGATTAGGAAAAAAATTCTTTGCTGCAAGAGTAGTCAGGGATTGGCACAGGCTGCCCAGGGAGGTGGTGGAGTCCCCATCCCTGGAGGGTTCAACAAAGGTGTGGACAAGGCACTGTGGGATGTGGTTTAGTGGCCATGGTGGTATTAAGTAAATACTCTGCCCTAGTGAGACCTCATATAGAGTACTGCATCCAGTTTTGGGTTTCTCAATTTAAGAGGGACAGGGATCTGCTGGAGAGAGTCCAGGGGAGGGGTAGAAGGATGATGAGGGGATGGGAGCACTGCCTGATGAGGAGAGGCTGAAGGACCTGGGGCTGTTCAGTCTGGAGAAGAGAAGACTGAGAGGGGATTTAATCAATGTTTATAAACATCTGAGGGCTGGGGGTGGGGAGCAGGGGGACAGGCTCTGCTCNCTTCAGATACTGGAAGGCCACTGCAAGGTCTCCTGGAAGCCTTCTCTTCTCCAGGCTACAGAACCCCAACTCTCTCAGCCTGTCCTCAAAGCAGAGCTGCTCCAACCCTCTGGTCATCTTCGTGGCCTCCTTTGGACCCGCTCCAACACTTCCATGTCCTTCCTGTGCTGACATCCTGTGAGCCTTTGATCTTTGATGTCTTTTCCAACTGAACCAATTTGACGAATCCAATAAATCCATAGCTGGTTTTATTTTGGTGTCGTTGGTCTGCATCAGTGGCTGGCGCTGGTACCTGTGACTCCTGCTTGTTTGCTACTCCTTTTTGCAAAGACATCTTTACACCTCATTTCATTTTACTGTCATTCCCACTGCTCCACTGGCTGAGCTGGGACCTGCAAGCGCTGCTTAAACTGTCAGGATCCGGCAGGCTTTTAAGAAAATGAGTTTTGACGTTTTGATTACTTTCATTTTTTATTTTTTTTTCCCTTCAGACAAACCCTTGTTTTTCAGTTACTGCCTTCTGAGCGGGGAAATTCCCCTGCAAGTAGCCCTGAGCTTGTTCGCAGACTGTCAAGCAGGTGGCAGCAGTGCCACGCTGGAGCATCTCTTGTACCGTACCCCCCCACCCCCGCCATCCCCTGCCATCAAGTGTTAACGCGATTGGCCAATCAGTGCTAAGATGATGGGAGGTAATTGGGTAATTGTATTTTACTGATCACAAGCAGAGAAAAGAAGGAGGGAGGGGGATGGGGGGAGAGGAGAAGAAAGGGTAAAAAAAAAAAAAAAAAAGGGAAAAAAAAGAAAAACGGGGAAAGAGGGGGGAGAAGGAAGAGTGTAGCCGAAAAGACTGACCCGGGGACACTTGGGTACCACCGAAAGGTGGGGAGTGAGAGAAAGGCAGAGCGACAGGGAAGCAGAGCTAACCCCAGCATCACCAGCACCAGGAGCAGCTGCCGGGAGCTGGAAGTCCACATACATGCACACGCAGGCAGGATTCCCGGCGAAGCTGATGGGAGGGAGAAAGGCTTTCGGCTCCGCAAAGGGCTCTGCGTTTCGGGGATGAAACTAACAGAAGCGGCTGCGCTCCTTGGGAATGTGTCATCTTGGAAGGGAGGGAGGCAGGAAGCGAAGAAGCGAGAGAGGAAGGGAGGAAGGGAGGAAGGGAGGAAGGAAGGAAGGAAGGAAGGAAGGAAGGAAGGAAGGAAGGAAGGAAGGAAGGAAGGAAGGAAGGAAGGAAGGAAGGAAGGAAGGAAGGAAGGAAGGAAGGAAGGAAGGAAGGAAGGAAGGAAGGAAGGAAGGAAGGAAGGAAGGAAAGGGGGAAGATAACTGGCATGTGGAAGGAGATGGGAGAATAACTCACTGCTGTGCAGTAGGGAAATCCAACTTGTGGATCTGAAATACGCCAGGCTGAGCTTGAAAATGAGAACAGAGCCGCACTGAAATAAAGAGAAGAAAAGGGAGGCAGAGGCTGGAGAGCTTTTATCCTTCTTTCTCTCTCTCGTTCCCACTCTCTCCTGAAAGAAGAAATCGAAGTTTATCTGTCTTGGTGCTGCCGGATCTGTATCGCTGCTGGACAAAAGATGGGGAGGAAGCTGAAATGAAAAGCAAAGGGTGCCTGTGAAATTTACAGCTGAGAGGACAAATCCACGCCTCCCCGGGGCTGCTTTTGTGCCCCGTTGGGGGAGTTTTAACATTAGAAAGATATTTGAGAAGTGTGTGTGTGTATGTATGGGGGGTGGGGGAAAGTAGGCGTCAAAAACACCCGTCCCAAGTGCTGGAAAAATAACAAGGGGATGGATTTATTCTTGACAGCTGGTGGGAACCTTGGATTTTTTATTTGATTTTTTTTTCCACACACATCCCCCCCCATCCCCCACACCCCCCCCCCCTGCTCCCTCCTTCCTGCCTTGCATTTAACGTGAGATTCTGCAAACGCAGAGGAGTTGG
>WBNM01012282.1:0-37558 GCA_013399055.1 Ramphastos sulfuratus
ATGATCTTAAAGGTATTTTTCCAGCTGAAGCAATTGTATGATTCTGTGATTGTGCCCTTTGACCCACTCCAAGGGGGAGGCTTTTGCAGGGGTTGGGTGAGAACTGTTTGTTTTCTGTGCTCACTCAGTGCTCACAGCTTTGTGCAGTTCTGCAGTAGCCATGCTCTCTGCAATGCCCAGCCCACAGAGCTTTCTCTCTGCTTCACAGCTGGGCAAAGGAAGGTAAAGGCTTGCCTATTTCTCTGGCATCCTGATCTCATTCCTAAGAACCCTCTTAAAAGCAACTGCTTCACATCAGGCATAAGGACTGAGGAACAAGAAGCACACACTGTACCAGTTCTGTTTCCCATAGCAACAGCAGAGAAACATTGCATTTTTTTTCCCAGTTTAGGAAAAACATTCCCAGTTTCCTCCCAGTCTGAGGGTGCCATTAGAAATTACAAAACTCTTTCTCAGTGTGAGTTTGTTTTGCACAAACATTTCTTTATAATCACAAGCAGATAGCGTGGAGGCTGTCCTCTATGACAAGGTTACTCTGGTGCTCAGCCTCAAGAGACAAAGACCACTGTGTGAAAATGCAGGAAGCAGACATGCTGGACAGAATTGCTGTCATTCATCAGCCCTGCAGCAGGTACAAAGGGACCAGGGTAGTGTTCTTCTGTTCTTTTCACAGGCAGCAGTGGAAGGCTGATTTGCAGCACTGTTCTAAACCCATCCCTTTGAAGTAATAAATAAATAGATAGATAGAATACACAAAACTTCACACCACAGCATTTTGTGTACTTCTGCAGAAGAGGCTTGAGCAGCAACTGTTCTGAATGCAGAAGTTTATGCTTCAAGTCTCAGTAAATAAATAAAATAAATAGATAGATAGATAGACAGATAGATAGATAGAATACATAAAACTTCACACCACAGCATTTTGTCTACTTCTGCAGAAGAGGCTTGAGCAGCAACTGTTCTGAATGCAGAAGTTTATGCCTCAAGTCTCAGTAATACTGCTGAAAGCCAAGAAGTTCTATTTTTCAAGAACAACAATCTGGGGGAAATGTCTGAAGAAATAATGTCCCCATCCTACCACTGAAAAACACCTGAATGCCAGCTGTGTTCCAGGTTAAGCCCATCTGGGGTGGCCCCCAGGTGGGCAGGGAGACCTGGCCCCTCCTTGAGGGAGCACAACCCAAGCCAAAGTTTATCCCACTCCCACTCCCTGTCCACAAACCTATTTAAGAGGCAGGCAAGTTCCTGTTCTCTCTCTCTTGCTCCTGCCTTCACCTCTGCACCACTTCCTTTGTTGCTGCTGTTCCTGATAACCACGTGGCCACCTACCCAGGTGCCCAACACTGTCACCTCCTGCATCCAAGGACAAATCCATCTCAATCCAGAGAATCCATTGCCGTCCAGCCTGGTTTTGTATATGCATCTTGTATCTGCTCCCTTCCCTTATATCTCTGTAACCCTCCTTTACCTTAAATACCTTTTATTTATCATTAAAGTTTTCTTTTTAACTTCCAAATCATTTTAAGGCTGTTCTTTGATTTTTTTGACCCCTTTCATCCTTCTGCCTAAAATTTTCCATATGGGGAGAAGAGGACAGGGGGAGGCATCCTAAATTTTGTTCCATTTCCATCTGAGCTCCGGGAAAGCTTAAAGAGTAACAAGCTGATAGTTCAGCATACCTGCTAGACTTTGGGGAGCTTGTAAGCCCCAGATAAGAATGACTCATGCTGGGTGGAAAGTTATTACAGCAATGTTAGGTGATACTTAGTGGAGATTCCTAGACATGATTGCTCCTTGAAGCTCTCAAGAAAGCATTCCATTTCTAGGAAAAAAGAAGCTATTTACCTTGTACCAACCCCCCAAAAAGCAATGGGTTCCTTAGATGCTATTCAGGCTATTCTCTTGAAGAAAGGACACCTACTTCCTCAGGAAGATCACCATTGTTGGGTTTTTACTGCTCTCAGTAAAAAATGTCAAAACCTGGAAAGTTGCCCAGTAGAGAAAGACCTGAGGGTATTGATGGACATTTGGCTGAACATGAGCCAGCTTGTGCCTGGGTGGCCAAGAAGGCCAAGGGCATCCCAGCCTGTATCAGCAACAGTGTGGCCAGCAGCTGCTGATCAACAACTCCAGGTTTTCTTCTGCTGGGCTGTTTCCAGCCACTCTACCCCAAGCCTGGAGCTTTCATGGGGTTGTTGTAATAGAGCAACTTCCTTACCATCCACCTTGCTGCAGTCCAACTGCTGATCGTTTCACACCGTGCTTCCACTAACCACTGGCAGCACCTCATATGCCTATCATTCAGCCCCCACCTTCATTAATCTCAGGAAAACAATGATAATTAATACAAAAGCTAAAATGTTCAGGATGAGCCAGACCTATGTGAAATATATAGTCACAACTCCCCTTCCTGATAGGTGGTCAAGATGTACTTTAAACAAATTAAAAGGCTCTTCAAACATATTTCAGCGACTGCTGTGATGAGAATTCTCCAGTATTCTGACCCAGAGGATTCTTTCTTGGCTTTCTGTAAGAAGAATTTTGTATCCTTCATGACCAGAAAAGAAGCCACAAGGGACTGTGGAGTTTGCATTACTGAATTATAGATAGAAACAAAACAGAAGAAATTTAATTATTGAGGATTGCAACAAGCACAGGAAACAGTCACCAGTCATATGGTCTTCTGTGTGGTCACTCTTCTGTTCTTCAAGTCATTGTTAAGTTTTGGTAATGTGACAATGACTCATTCTGCAGGAGGAGGTCCACAGGAGGGCTACAAAGATCATCAGAGAGGTGAAAAACCTCTCCTACAAAGACAGGTTGAAAGAGTTAGGGTTGTTTGGCCTGGAGAACAGAAGACTCTTGGGAGACCTTAGGGCAGCATTTCAATACCAGAAGGGGACCTACAGGAAGGCTGGGGAGGAACAGTTTAGAAGGGCTTGTAGTGATAGGAACAAGGGCAAAGGTTTGAAGCTGGAGCAGGGTAGATTTATGTTGTGCTTTTGGAGGAAATTCTTCACAGTGAGGGTGGTAGAACACTGGAACAGGTTGCACAGAGAGCTGTTGGAGATCCCATCCCTGGAAGACATTACTGGTCAGACTTGATGGGGCCCTGAGCAACCTGATCCAGGTAGAGGTGTCCCTGCTGACTGTAAGGGGGTTGGACAAGATGACATTTGAAAGTCCCTTCCAACTCAATGCATTCTTTGATTCTGTGATTCTGCAATTTAAAGAAACCTCCCCACACCTATACAAAGAACTGTGTTGAATAATTCTTCTCTTACTTGATTTTAGATGAAATTACACCTGGTTTTAGATGAAATTACACCTGATTTTAGGAAGGTAAACACTTTTCAAAGAACAAAAGGACATGAGATCTATACTGTTTTTTCTGACCACGTGGTATAATATTATGCTACACTAAAACCAAAGGAACTGTCTTTAAAAGTCAGATGGACACTGGTGTGAAGTGGGTCTTTATTCATCTTTTACCCAAAATGTGTCAATTAAATAATCTTGAGTAGAATGAATGGAGAAAGTATGCTTAACTGCCTACAACAGTTCATAGTTGGCTGAAGATCTTTCCTCTGATCCCTGTATTTTTGAATCACACCTTTCAAGAAGATAGTATAAACAAAAGGTTTTAACACTGGCCTAGTGTGAGCCAAATCAGCACTGATTCTGCTCAGTGCTGTGAGTTCCCAGCTCAGTTTCTGCACAGTGAGGCCCTTTCTGCAGCTCAGGGCAGGTTTGAAGACAGTGATTGCTGCTGGCAGTGACAATGCTGATGGGGAGAGTTAGCACTAAGGCTTGGGCTGCAGATCAAGGGTACTGCTGCATCTCGTGTGCCACCTTGGGCTGCAGGAAGGTAAAGGCTGCAGCTGCAGGGAGGAGGGGACAGGAGACGTGACCCTAAACTGACCAACAAGGGATTCCATCCCCTGGATGGTATCTTCAGGATAAAGCTGGGAGATCACCAGGGTCAAGCCTTTTCTCCAATGGCCAGAGAGAATCTGTCCATTCTGCCTTTGACCCCAATCCATGTGTTCCTGAATCCAGTTCCAGAGTCCATCTCCTGTATCTGGTTCTGCCACTGAGTGCAGTCTGGGTCATCCCCAGTGCCCACCCTCAGCATCAGTAGTAGCCATATACAAACATCTTCTTTTCACTAAGAGTTAATTCCCTTCCACACAAACAAAACAAAACAAATGAATGATTTTGAGGATGGCAGAGCACTGCTCAGACAGATTGTGGATTTTCCTTCTCTAGAGGCATTCAGAACTTGTCTGGATGTGTTCCTGGGTGATTTACTCTCAGTGATCCTGCTCTTGCAGGGGCAGACAGTGGGCTTGATGATCTTCAGAGGGCTCCTCCAGTCCCTATCAATCTGTGATTCTCCATGCAATGGTACAGGCAGTCCTTGTTTAGCATGTGGATTTTGTCATTCCTGCCCTTCAGCAAGCATCATCCACCTGTTAGTCTTGACTTCAAGCACAGATTGTTCAAGTAAGTGTTTTAGAGTGGCAAATAGCTCTGAAATGGAAGATTCCACACCTGGCTGTTTCAACCTGTCCTCATATGACTTCCTAATCATGTAAACTCTCTTTTCAAACACAGACAAAATATGACATAGGCAATCCCATGAGAAGACAAACCTTTTAAGATATGTAAGGACACACAGAGATATGTGAGGAGGAAGGTGGTTGAATCCCCACCCCTGGAGGTGTTTCAAAGAGGCAGAGATATGATGCTGAGGGACATGGTTTAGCCCCAGAACTGGCAAAGCTAGAGAATTGTTGGACAGGATGACATTAAAGGTCTTTCCCAAAGGAAATGATTCTATGATTCAAATCAAAGGACCTACTGATGTTGCTTTTGATCAACGTTTGCACAACACCCCTTTGTTGTCAACAGATCACTTGAGCTAGGGAAAGGAGTGGCATTTAAAAAACACATTGAACCAGAACTGTATCAGCTTTGCTCTTCTCACTTGCTCCCTGGGATAGGACAAAGAGCAATGGATGGAAGCTGCAGCACAGGAGGTTCCAGCTCAACACAAGGGGGAACTTCTTTACTATAAGGGTCTCAGAGCACTGACGCAGGCTCCCCAAAGAGGTTGTGGAGTTTCCTTCTCTGGAGACCTTCAAGGCCTGTCTGGATGTGTTCCTGTGTGACCTGAGCTAGACTGTATGGTCCTGCTCTGGCAGGGGGGTTGGACTGGATGAGCTCTTTGGGTGCTTTCCAACCCCTGACATCCTGTGAGCCTGTGAAGAACAGCATATAAAACCTCATTGCTCATCAGAGTGGATTTATTCAGACTGGACTTTGGAATAACAAAGGTGAAGAACCTACACAGCTTATTATTTCACTAAGAAACTCCACATGACAGGCAGAAAACAGAGCTGAAAGACCATTACCATTGCTTCTGTTCATGCAATGGCTGAACAGCATTACTCCTCCTGCTAAAAACCCAGGGTCTTTGTGTGGCTACCTGGAAACAAACAAGCTGCCAGCATGGATCTGGATTGCCAAAGTGACCAAAGAATTACAGAATCATAGAAAGGTTTGAGTTGGAAAGGACCTTAAAGATCATCTAGTTGCAATCCCCTGGCACAGGCAGGAACACCTCCTACTAGACAAGTCCGCACAAGACCCTATCCAACACACTTTTCACTGCTTCCAGGCTTGGAGCCTCCAAACTGCCTCTGGGCAACCTACTCCAGTTCCTCACCACCCTCATGGGGAGGAATTACCTCCTAATGTCTCATTTAAATTCAAATTCTTCCAGTTTGAAGCCATTGCCCCTCATGCTGCCACTCCATGCCTTTGTAAAAAGCCTCTCTCCAGCTCTCCTGTAGCCCAGGTCAAATAATAGAAAGCCACCATACGGTCTGCCTGGAGCCTTCTCTTCTCCAGGCTGAACACTTCCACCTCTCTCAGCCTGCCCTGACAGGCCCCAGGCCTCTGATCACCTTTGTGGCCTCCTCTGGACCCACTCTAACAATTCCACATCCTTCTTGTTTTGAGTGCTCCAGAGCTTGACAAAGAACTCCAGATGGGATCTCAGAAGAGTGGAGGGACAGAACCAACTCCTTTCACTTGCTGTCCATGCTGCTTTTGGTGCAGCCCAGTACAGCTGGTTTCAGGGCTGCAGCCATACATTGCCAGCTCATGTTGAGCTTCTCATCACCCAGCACCCCACTTCCTTTTCCTCAGCACTGCTCTCCATCCATTCTCCAGCCAGCCTGTGTTTGTGCTTGAGATTGCCCTGACCCAGATGCAGGACCTTGCACTTGGTCTTGTTGAACTTCATGAGGTTAACACTGGCCACCTCTCCAGCCTGTTCAGGTCCCTCTGGATGACATCCTTTTCCCTGCAGTATGCCAATCAGATCACAGAGCTTGAAGAAATCACTTCTAATTTTCATGGGTCTAAAACCAAGCAGAAATCAAAAATTTAAATTAAGTGATACATAGCTATCCATGATCTGGTTGGTGGAGAAATTTGGGGAGGGGGGGAAAGTGTCATTTCCTTTGGGATTTCCTGTTATTTGTGTAAATGAACCTTCAGTAAATTGTTCTACCCTCAATTATTTAGTTGTACAGGTACTATTTAAAAGGCTGTAGTCACAAAATAGCAGTTTCTAACAACAGTTAGAGAGTAAGCTGTAATAGGAACCTTCTTTGAGTGGATTTCAATCCTTTAATTGTGAAGACACTTAGACATAAGAGGGAGCTACACAAGAACTTTGAGACAAGAAAGTTACACATCCAATCCTTAACACAATAAGAGGATGGTAATTTTAGAACACAGCACAGAGACATCAGGAGATCTCTTTAAGGTCACATAGGTGTAATGAAGCACAGCCAACAATTCTCTGCAGTCCTTGAATCTCAAGCTGCCTGAGGCTGAGGCTTGCTCAGTCTCTCTCTGAAAGTCAGCTTTTGCATTTTTTGCATCCTACCAGATTCTCATCTGTCCAGTACTAAAAGCCAGTGCCAGCTGTAAAGCAGAAGTAGTGAAGTCTTAAATAACCTCTCAGGTAGTCTCAAAATGACTTTATAAAGGGCAGTGCTCATAGTGGTCAAGTGGCAGCAAGTACGACAGAGAGTTGCATTCCCTCTGAGCCATGAAGTGGGTTTTTTTAGTTTTTCTTTTTCTTTAATATTGTATTTTTACAGAATTAGAGAGTGGTTTAGGTCATAAAGGACCTCAAAGATCATCTGGTTCCAACCCCTTGCCATGGGCAGGGACATCTGCTACTGGACCAGCTTGTTGAAGGCCCCATCCAAGCTGGCTTTCAATGCTTCCAGGCTTGGAGCCTCCACAACTTCTCTGGGCAAACTGCTTCAGTTCCTCACCATCTTAATGTCCTATCTGAACTGAGTTTCTACTAGTCTGAAGCCATTACCCCTCATTCTGCCACTCCAGGCCTTTGTAGAATGTCCCTCTCCAGCTGTTCTGTAGTCCCCTTCAAATACTGGAAGGTTGCTATGTCTCCCTGGAGCCTTCTCTTCTCCAGGCTGAACAACCTCAACTCTCTCAGCCTGTCTTCATAGCAGAGGTGCTTCAGCCCTCCTCTGGACCCTCTTTAACACCTGCATGTACTTCTTGTGTCAGGGGCTCTAGAGCTGGACACAGGAGTCCAGGTGGGGTATTATATTTTGCAGGATGTAATAACAACAGGACTCATACAGTTCTCTCAAACAGCAGAGCAGAATTTGAAATGTCTGTGATCATGATTTGTACACCACTCATTAGCACAGAGATCATCCATCTTTGCTTTCCCATTCCACTGACAGGTTATTAGAGCTTCTACCAAAATGGGGATTTCTATCAACTTGATTTGCAGCAGAACACATCCAGGGGGACCTCACTGCTGTTTTCAAGTGCATTGCAAAATGTCTTTGATGAGACACAAGCACAAAAATTGAAATAATACTCAAAGGACAAAAGCACCATAATGAAAATACACTCTAAAAAAAAAAAAAAAGGTTGTTAATTAAAATTGCATTTAGAATGCACAAATTAACAATAAATAGATCTTGCCAGTCTTTCTTCTCATGTAAATGAAACAAATACACAACCTTCTCACATACCAGCACAACAGTTATGACTCATTTTTGGACTGGAAACTCTAGTCCAGGTCTATAAACACTGCTGCTCAACATGTGCTTTATCTGACTCCCTCACAGGTCTGGAAACTGGGATGTGTCTATTAGTCAGGAAGAAATTACTCAATTAGAGTGTGTATTTCCTTATTTTGTCTTCATGAGCTGTCTGCTTTTGCTATCTAAAGCCCTACTGTTTATATTTTTCATGGGAGAGTTTACAATTACTAATACTCTTACTATTGACTGAATTCCCTTAAGTGTCACATTTCTTGGTTAAACCACAAAGAGCAATGTGTCAGACAAAGAAACTGAGCTCATTTCAATACAGCAGTGTGCAGAGATGGCTCACTTAGCTCATCAAGCTTGGTTTAGGAGACACACACACTCTTAGTGGGTGAGGGAAAGGCTGTGGGTGTTCTCTGCATGGACTTTATCTGACTTTAGTAAAGCTTTTGGCACTGTCCCACAGCATCCTCCTGGAGGAATGGCTGCTCATGGTTTGGATGGCTAAAAAGCTGGCCATCCCCAAAGAGTGGTAGGGAATTCAGTTCCATTCAGTTGGCAGCCAGTCAGTGCTGTGATCTGGATGAGGGGATGGAGGCACAATCAATAAGTTTGCAGAAGATAACAAGCTGTGAGGGTGAATTGATCCGTTGAGGGTAGGAGGGCTCTGCAGAGGGACCTGAACAGACTGGATCAATGCACCAAGGAAAAATCTTTCAGGTTCCTTCCAATCTAAACTGTTCTGTGATTCTATATGGGTTTAAACTGGAAGAGAGGAGATTTAAACTGGATGTTAGGAAGAAGTTCTTTACAGTGAGGGTGGTAAGACACTGGCACAGGTTGCCCAGGGAGGTTGTAGATGGTCCCTCACTGGAGGGATAAGCCAGGTTGTATGAGGCCTTGAGCAACCTGTTCTAGTGGGAGGTGTCCCTGCCTATGGCAGGGGATTGGAACTGGATGAGCTTTGAGGTCCCTTCCAACCTAAACCATTCTATGATTCTAAAATATATGAAGCTTAATGAGGACAGGTGCTGGGTCCCACACTTGGGTCACAAGAATCGCACAAATGATACAGGCCTGGGACAGAGTGGCTGGAAACTGCCCAGTAGAGAAAGACCTGGGGGTACTCATTCACAGACAACTGAAGCTGAGCCAGCATGTCTCCAGGTGCCCAAGAAAGCCAACAGCATCCTGGCCTGGAGCAGCAATAGTGTGGCCAGCAGGAGCAGGGAAAGGATTGTCTCCCTGGAGTCAGCATTGGTGTGGCCACAGTTTGAGTCCTGGGTTGCGCTGCCGAGCCCCTCATTGCAGGAAGGACATGGAGGTGCTGCAGCAGGCCCAGAGACTGGTGAAGGGTCTGGAGAACAGGTCTGGTGAGGAGTGACTGAGAGAACTGGGGTTGCTTAGTCTGGAGAAGAGGAAGCTGAGGAGGGACCTTACTGCTCTCTACAACTCCCTGAAAGGAGGCTGGAGTGAGCTGGGTGTAAGTCTCTTCTCCCTAGCATCAGGTGATAGAAAGAGAGGAAATGGTCTGAAATTGTGCCAGGGGAAGTTTAGGTTGGATATTAGGAAAAATTTAATTCCTGCAAGAGTGCTGAGGTGTTGGGACAGGCTGCCCAGGCTCCCAGTCACAGAACAAGAGGACACAGTCTCAAACTGTGCCAGGGCAGGTTTAGGCTGGATGTTAGGAAGAAGTTCTTCACAGCAAGAGTGATTGGCATTGGAATGGGCTGCCTGAGGAGGTGGTAGAGTCCTCATCCCTGGAGGTGTTTAAAAGGAGGCTGCATGAGGCACTTAGTGCCATGGGTTAGTTAATTAGAAAGGTTAGGTGACAGGTTGGACTCAGTGATCCTAGAGGTCTTTTCCAACCTGGTTAATTCTGTGATTCTGTGGTGGAGTCACCATCTCTGCAGGCACACAAGAAATATCTGGACATGCCACTTTGGGATATGGTTAAATGGTCATGGTGATGTTAGGGTGATGGTTGGACTCAATGTTCTTAGAGGTCTTTTCCAGCTGAAACAATTCTATGAAATAATTATTTTGCATTGTCAGAACACAGGAATACCCTGTTCAACACTGAGAAAGAGATATTTCCTGTAAAAACACATTTTATGGCTGCCAGGAGATGAAAATCACATTGGAATTTACAAACAAAACACAGAAGTGTAGTGTTTGAGTCATTTTCTTCTGCTCTTCAGTTACATTAGTGCAAATTAGTTCATGAAAAAGACATTTAATCATAATTTCTTAAGAGGGAAAAAAAAATGCCTCAGCCAAATTCTTGTGTGATCATCAAATGAACTACTGAGAATCATTATTTTACTCTTTATAAGGAATGGGCAATAATGCCAGGATTTGCAGACTGTTAAATTGCTTTGAATTTCCATCAGAGAAACAAGTCAGGGGAAAAATTAAAGTTTTCCCTTAAAGCTGTGGGTAAATGAGCAGACCACTGTAAAATTGTTTCCTAAGTTGATCTGAAAATTACCTTTTAGCAGCTTCATTTCCAATGCATGGAACAACTAAAGAAAAATGGAGGGATCAGAGGACTGCAGAATACTGGGGGCTTGAAGGGACCTCCAGAGTTCACCAAGCCCAAGCCCTTGCTAAGCAGGACTACTTAGGGCAGGTCNTTCTTCGTACTTCTCTGATATCCAGGGAGTTCTCAACAAATGTTTCCCCACCTCCTGTGTGTTGTCCTTCCATTTTAGTGCCGGACAGAAGGAAAAACATGTAACAGGAGAGAGATGTGTGGAAGTGGGGTGGAATAAGAGAAAGTCCAGAGTGTGAAGGGGAGGTTTTCAGCTCTTAGCTATAAATTGGGAGGGGGAAATATGGAGGCCGTCGTGGAGTTGTTAGCAAATGGGGCTATGAATGCACAGAGCAGGGCTAGAAATTATCACAGAATCATAGAGCAATTTGGGTTGGAAGAAACCTTAAACGTTATTTAGGTCCAATCTCCTGTCATTGGCAGGGGCATCTCCTATTAGACCAGGTTGCTCAAGATCACATCCAAATTGCCTTTGAAGACTTCCAGGTTTGGAGCCTCCACAACTTCTCTGGGCAACCTGTTCCAGTGTCTCACCATTCTCATGGGGAAGAATATCTTCCTAATGCCTCATCTAGATCCAGCTTCTCCCAGTTTTCCTGGAAACCCACATTCTATCACTACAGGTCTTTGTAAAAAGTCCCTATTGAACTTTCTTGTAGGCCCCCTCAAGTGCTGGAAGGCTGTTAGGACTTCCCAGAGCCTTCTCTTCCTCAGGCTGAACAATCCCCACTCTCTCAGCCTGTCATCATAGCAGACATGCTCAAACCTTCTGATCATCTTCATGGACCTCTTCTGGACCCACTCTAACAACTTTGTGTGTTGGGGGCTCCAGAGCTGACTGTGGTACTGCAGGTGGGATCTCACCAGAGCACAGTAGTGGGAGGTGTCCCTGCCTATGGCAGGGGGTTGGAACTAGATGATCCTTGAGGTCCCTTCCAACCTTACTATTCTATGATTCTATGATTCTATGATAGTAGACAGGCAGAATCACCTCCTTTGTCCTGCTGGTCACACTGCTTTTGATGCAGCCCAGGATTTGGTTCACTTTCTGTGCTGCAAGTACACATTGCTGGCTCGTGTTGAGCTCCTCATCCCCCAGCAACCCTAACTGCTTCTCCTCAGAACTGCTCTCCATCCATTCTGTGCCCAGCACGTAGTTGTGCCTGGAATTGCTCCAACCAATGTGCAGGACCTGGTATCTGCCTTTACCTAACTTCATGAGATTGACAATGGTCCACCTCTCAGTCTTGTCCAGGTCCCTGTGGGTGACATCTCTGTCCTCCAGCACACCACAGACTTGCAGAGGATGCCTCAATCCCAGTGTCCCTGTCATAAAGAAGTTAAACAGCACCAGTGCTGGCTGAATGGGATAATGCTGATGTCTGCAGTGTGAAAATGAGAGTGCAATGGACTTGGAAATTCTTTCTCTGTTGGCATTGCTGTGAGTGCTGTAATATCTCATGATGGCCATATGGCTCATGGCTTCATTTAGATTTCTAGAGTAGTAATTCTTCTGAAACTGGGACACATGCTGCAGGTTTTTCATGTAGGCTCCTAATATTTTTTTTTTTTCAGTTCATTGCTAAAATTGAAGTTTCTGAAATTGTGCACAGACATGCACTCATTTACTACTAACAATTACTTGTTATTGCTTAATTGGAGGCACAGGTCACCTCCAGTATGTTCAGAGCTGCACAGGGCATTGATTTGATTTTCTTGTTGAATTTCATACTTAAAAAAAAAAAAAAAAAAAAAATGTCTTTATTCATGATGCAAAAAGCAGGTATATAATGAAATTGCTTTGTAGAGAAAGAAGACCATAAGCTCAAACCCTCAAATTGTCTTTCTTTGTGTTCCCTTTGTCTCTTTTGCAGATGCAAAATCTTTGTATTTAAATGATTGGCGTCTCAGCACAGTACTCCTTTTGTGTGCCAAGGAAAATTTGCATCTCTGTTCCTGCCAATCATCATCTCAACTAAGAGATGATACAAGTACATGACACATTCCCCCTAAAATCAGTTCTGGTGAGATCATACCTTGAGTACTGGGTGCAATTTTCAGGGTCCTCACTTCAAGAAGGACAGTGAGGTGCTGGAGCAGGTCTAGAGAAGGGCAACAAAGCTGGTGAAGGGTCTGGAGAGCAGGTCTGGTGAGGAGCAGCTAATGGAACTGGGGTTGTTCAATCTGGAGAAGAGGAGGCTGAGGGGAGGTGACCTTGCTCTCTACGACTCCCTGAAAGGAGGTTGGAGCAAGGTGGTTATTGGTAACTCCTCTCTAGGAACAAGTGACTGGACAAGAGGTTGCTCCCTCCCTGGAGGTGTTCAAGGCCAGGTTGGACAAGGCCTTGAGTGATCTCTACTAGTGGGAGGTGTCTCTGCCTATGGCAGGGGGTTGGAACTAGATGATCCTTGAGGTCTACTTCCAACCTAAACCATTCTATGATTCAACAGGACAAACAGCCTGGCCAAGGCTGCGTCTTCAACAGCAGGGATCTTTGAGAGTTAGGAAAATTTCCAAGTGAAGTGGTCCTAGTGTGTTTAAGTGCTATTGCAAGTTCAGCAGGGGCTTTAGAGGTTCAAAACTAAACTTCTCTTAGGAGCTAACATGAAATATTCCTTCTGCTGGATAAACAAGTCAGGAAAAACAAGTCGGTGGAAAGCAGCAGCAAAACAACAGCTGTCTGATAAGTTTTTAAAGGAGCCAGACTTGCAGAGACGTTATCAGTTCTAAAATACAACCACAGCTAAAAGAAAATGAAAAGGATAATTGGGATGAGTGGTTTTATCTCACTTTGGCTGCAGTTTCTAGATCTATAACCTTAAATTCAAAGGCAAAAAGCTAAGAATATCTACATGGGTGTATAGGGAAAAGGAAAGTATCTGAGAACAGATACCAGATCTTGACATGGCTAAAGCTGTTTCTACTCTAATCTGTCCTAAAGCCAAGCTTCCATTTAAACTTGACCCTAATTACTCAGTGATAGCATTTATTTATTTATTTATTCAGACACTTCCAAGAAGCCCTTTAAGCAACTGCCAGAATAAAATACTTCTGGCTGTTTATTCTCTCCACAATTAATAGCACATACATGTTGTATCCTTTTGTTCTCTGCTTCCAAGAAAGCCATGTGCCCCTTCCCTTCTCTTTCCCCTTTCTATATCTAAGAAAACAGTTTTTATTAGGCACAGCTGCTGGAATTTGGAGCTGATGATAAATGTCAGATCCATAAGATACAAAAAAATTGCTTTTGTGTTAATATTAAATAAATGCAAAAGCAAACAAGACAGCTATTAGTTTATTTGCTTGCAAGCAAGAGAAACTGCCTTTTGTTCTTATAACTACGTAGATCCATGCAATTTAATGCTTTAAATAGACTAATCATGGCAGCATCCAATTCTGGGGCCCACAATACAAGAAGGACATGAAACTGTTGGAGCAGGTCCAGAGGAGGCCACAAAGATGATCAGAGGGTTGGAGTACTCCCATTGTGGGGACAAGCTGGGAGAGTTGAGGCTCTTCAGCCTGGAGAAAAAAAGACTCCAGGGAGAATTTATTGGTCCAGGAGCTGAAGGGGGCTGGGGTTGGAGGCACCTTTAGGGGTCATCTATTAAAATCTCCCTTGCAGTGACCAGGAATATCTTCAGCTACATCAGGCTGCTCAGAGCTCCATTCAACCTGAGCTTGAATGTCGCCAGAGATGGGGCACCTGCCACCTCTCTGAGCAACATGTCCCAATTTTCTACCCTTGTTCTGTTGGTTGGATGGAGTAAGGGAGTGGCTGGGATTGACATCTGGCCAAGCTCAACTTAGCACAAGCCAAAATGCACTAGAAAAATGCAGTCCTTACTGACATATGGCTCCATTTGTGAAAGCCTGTGAGTAAGCACACCAAAAGTGTGCACTCTTTTGCCTATTTTGTTTGGAAATCTGGCACTGAAGTCCTGTCATCCCTACTCCAGACATTAAAGTTGAAAATCCAGATAAAAATATAGTACCAAATTAGCCTATTATGGTAGTGCATTGATTAATGAGTACTAAAGGTCCACAAATCTGACTAGAGGTATAGTTAGCATTGGTAGCTCAAGAGAAGCTGCACTGATAGTATATATTGTGAGTTTCTTAGTTCACCTTAATTTCATCACAGGGAAGAAAATGTCAAGAAAGTGTAAATGGATTAACAGAACAGGGATCAGCCTAAAATAAGGTTGCAGGTAGTGACCTACAAGCAAAAAACTAAGACAATCAGGTAAAGACCCTCAAGATAGGCTCCCCAGAGGCTATTGGTTGAATCTCCATCCCTGGAGATGCTGAAAAGAGGCAGATGTGGTGCTAAAGGCATGGCAGACCATGGGTCCAGACTTGGTAGAGTTAGGTAATGGTTGGACTCAACAATCTTAAAGGTATTTTCCAACTCTGATTGGAAGAATTCTATGATTCAATGAAATAGTGCCAAGCAGACAGCAGCAGTGCATGAGCCATCTAAATGCAGCTCCATTTTCGCAAGTTGTTTACATTTCAGGCCTTTTCCCCAAATATTTTTCCACAGTATTTGGGACTTCTAAAAATGGTCACAGCAGTGTTAAACAAAAAGCTTCTCATTTCACCACTGGGAATGCTGCCAAGATCAACAACATTTCTAAGCTGTATTAAGATTGACAAATGCAGCTCCTTTTATTGAAGTGTTCTGATAAGCCCTTGAGCCTTCTCTGTATTCAAACTAAAACCACAAGTTTCAGATTTCTGGATGGTTTAAAACTCAAACTTCTATGCAGTAAAATGAAAGTTCTGGTTTGAGAGGATTCTGTCAGATTAAAATTCTCTGGAAGCCTCTCAAGTGGGAGAATTTACTTTCTAAGCAAATGAAGAAAGGCCCATAGCTCACTTGCAGTGACACACTTGCTTGTTATTAATAAAACTGAAACTCACCAGAATAACTTCTTCATAAAACCCACTTCTTATTAGCAAAACCCACCAGAAAAACTAGAGAGAGAGAGAGACAGAGACAGAGAGAGAGAGAGAAAGAGAGGAAAGGAGAGAAAGGAGAGAAGGGAGAGAAGGGAGGGAAGGGAGAGAAGGAAGGAAGGAAGGAAGGAAGGAAGGAAGGAAGGAAGGAAGGAAGGAAGGAAGGGTTTTAGACTGAGGTTACCTGCCATTGCTCCCTAATGGCCCTGCCAACATAATAAGCAATTATTAATTTGTGTTGCTTGGAAAAGATGTCTGAGATCAAGTCCAAATGCCAACCTAAGACCACTGTGGCCATCAAACCATGTCCCAAACATGCCGTGGCCACACAGTTCTTGAGCACCTCCAGGGACAGTGACTCCAACACCTCCTTGGGCAGCCTGTTACAATCCCTGACCAGGCTTGCAGGAAATAAATTGCTCCTAAATTCCTACCTAAACCTCCTCTGGCACAATTTCAGGCCATTTTTATCACCTGGCACTGGGGTGGAGAAACCAACCCTGACCATACTCTAATCTACTTTCAGGTAAGTAACACAGATAAAGATCAGAGTAGTAGAAGAAAGAAATGGCCTAAAGGAGAGCTGCAAAGCATACTGAACATTCAATTAAGTGCAGAGCTTTTCATTAACAGATTGGTATCAAGGGACATCCTATCATAAATGGTAACTACCTCAACAGGAAATAACTGAGGAAGAGGTGCATTTGAATGTATGCCAGCCAAAGAGAAGTATGAGCTGCCAGAACAGCCTAGTAATGAAAAAGCCAAATATGATGCTAGAATGTATCAGGTGTAGTCTCACTGCCAGAGATAAACTCACACCCACCAGCAAGGGTCTTCAGTACTTCTGAAGGTTGAGTTCCATTCTAAAGTATTTCAGAATACAGTACACAAAAGGAAGTATTCTTTGTCTTGCCTCTTCAAAGTGAAAAGGACACAGTTCACTGCAACTTTATACAATACACAAACAGAACTAGCATGTCACTGCTGTTCTCCTTCAGCTTTTGAAAGACAACAAGAAATTACTGCCCTGTATCAGAGGGAGCAGTGACATGCTGGAGGTCAAGGAAAACGCCACAGGCATGGCTCTGCAGACATTTCTCTTATCTGCCCTCCTCTAACCTTTTAGCTGTGCTCTGTTGCAGTAAATTGCTGATGTTTTAGTCCCAGTGTAAATAAAATTCAGATGCTACAGATGTATGAGAGCCCTGCTTCTTGAGGGGAATGAGAAGCTTCTGAGGCAAAGCTACGTAATGATACACACCACCGTTCAGAGACACATTACTGGAGTTTGCTCTGAATAAGCATTTCTCAGCCATCTCATTTCAGCCTAAAAGTCATATTCAGAGAGCCAAGCATTGAGGAATTTCAAAGCTACTTAGCACCTTTAAATTACAGAATCATAGAATCATTCAGTTGGAAAAGACCTTTAAAATCATCAAGAGCAACCATTCTCCAACTCCACCAAGCCTGGTGCTAAACCAGGTCCCTCAGCACCACATCTCTGCAGCTTTTCAATGCCTCTGGGGACAGAGATTCAACCACCTCCCTGGGGATCCTCTTCCAGTCTTTGAGAGCCCTTTCAGTGAAGAGGTTTCTTCTAATAGCCAACAAAAACCTCCCCTGCTGCAACCTGAGGCCATTTCCTCTTGTCACTTGTTACTAGAGAAGAGACCAACACCCACCTGGTTCCAATCTCCTTTCACAGAGTTGTAGAGAGCAATAAAGTCTCTCCTTTTCTACCAAGTCTGGTACTAGACCACTACAGGGGCTTAGCAAGAACTGTTCTTTCTTCTCTTATAAGATAAAAGCATGGCTTCACCAAGGGCAAATCCTGCCTGCCAAACCTGGTGGCCTTCTATGAACAGGTCACAACATTAACAGATGAGTGGTGAGCAACTGATGTCATTTACCTGGACCTGAGCAAAGCCTTTGACACTGTCCTGCACCACATCCTGGTCTCCAAGCTGGTGAAACATGGGTTTGATGAGTGGACCACGAGATGGATAAAGAACTGGCTTGATGGACACACCCAAAGAGTGGCTGTCAATGGCTCCATGTCCCAGTGGAGGCCAGAGACAAGTGGAGTACCTCAGGGATCAGTCCTGGGACCAGTCTTGTTCAACATCTTTGTCAGCGACATAGAGAGAGGCACTGAGTGCAGCCTCAGCAAGTTTGCTGACCACCCCAAGCTGTGTGGTGTGGCTGACACACTGGAGGGAAGGGATCTATCCAGAGGGACCTGAACAGGCTGGAGAGGTGGGCACAAGCCAACCTCATGACCTTCAACAAGACCAAGTGCAAGGTCCTGCATCTGGGTTGAGGCAATCCCAAGCACCAATATAGGCCAGGCAGTGACTAGCTTGAGAGCAGCCCTGAGGAGAGGGACTTGGGGGTGCTGGAGGACAAAAAGCTCCATCTGAGCTGTTAGTGTGCTCTGGCAGCCCAGAGAGCAACCAGAGATTGGGCTGCACCAAGAGGAATATGGGCAGCAGGTTGAGGGAAGTGATCCTCACGCTCTACTCCACACTGGTGAGACCCCACCTGGAGTACTGTTCTGGAGACCCAGTTCAGGAGAGACTGAAGGAGTTGAGGCTGTTCAGTCTGGAGAGGAGAAGGCTCCCAGGTGACCTTATTACGGCCTTTCAGTATCTTAAGGGGACTACAAGAAAGCTGGGGAGGGACTTTTTAGGCTGTCAGGTAGAGACAGGAATGGGGGGAATGGAACAAAGCTAGAAATGGGTAGATCCAGACTGGATGTTAGGAAGAAGTTCTTCACCGTGAGGGTGGTGAGACACTGGCACAGGTTGCCCGGGGAGGTGGTGGAAGCCTCATTCCTGGAGGTGTTTAAGGCCAGGCTGGATGAGGCTCTGGCCAGCCTGATCTTGGGTAGGGTGTCCCTGCCCATGGCAGGGGTGTTGGAACTGGATGATCCTTGTGGTCCCTCCCAACCCTGACTGATTCTATGATTCTATGTTTTCTCCATTTAGGGTTTGTCTGTTGCCCACTGCCCAAGACTTAAAAATTTCATATATAAGGATGCCCCTCACTGAGTGAAATTGCAGCTAATTTCAGATCCTAATGAGCAAACATCTTGGTTAAAATGACAAAGTCCCCCTTAACATTATTAAATGATGCTCTATTGCCATGGAGACAGCATGTCTGAAATGCCACCTGTCTCTGCAACATTTGCATGCTTCACTGCAATTCTAAATTCAGCATGCACCTCATGACAGCTCAGGACCTTGACACAATTTGTTTTACAGGGGCCACAACACAGCTGAGAGCAGCAGCTCCCCAAACTGCCCACAGTGCTCTTTCCTCTTAATACCTTCTCACCTTAATTGTCTACTCATTGGTCTTTGGATTGATTCACAGACTCACAGAATGGTTTGGGTTGGAAGGAACCTTAAAGATCATCCAGTTCCACAGCCCTTGCCAGGGGCAGGGACACCTCCCACTAGAGCAGGTTGCTCAAGGCCTTATCCAACCTGGCCTTGAACACTTCCAGGGAAAGAGACCCACAACCTCCCTGAGCAACCTGTTTCAGTGTCTCACCACCCTCACTGTAAAGAATTTCTTCCCAATATCCAGTCTAAATCTACCCTTCTCAAGCTTCAATCCATTCCCTCTAGTCCTATGAGTATGAGCCCTTGCAAAAGATTCCTCCCAGCTTTCTTGTAGGCTCCTTCAGGTACTTGAAGGCCTCTTGACAGTATCTGTGTAGCTGTCTTGCTCCTGCTGTTACCTGCTTACTTTCTATCCCATGCTTGTCTTCTCATTCTCCCCCTCCAATGGTAACTCACTTTACCTCCCAGAAAAATCTGACCATTGAGAAGTGCTCATGCTGTACGAGATTTTACATGCATGTATAAAAATTGTATACATAATTCAGGCATTGAATGACCTCAGACAGCTTTGCACAGTAAAACAAATTGCCTATCATTTTTTAAAACTAAGAGAAAAATAGAAAATGCAAATCACAGAACTGGAGGTTGGAAGGGACCATACAGAATCACCTAGTTCAACTCCCCTGGTAAAGCAGGGTCACCCACAGCAATGTCCAGGCAGACTGGAGATTTCTCCAGAGAAGGAGACTTTAGAACCATTTTGGCCATCTCCAGGGCTCCAGCACCTTCACAACAAAGATTTCTTTCCCCATGTTTAGGTGGAACTTCCTGTGTTCCAGTTCATGCCTCAACAAAACTAGCCTGGATGTGTTTCTGTGTGGCTTCTCCTAGGTGATTTTGCTTTGGCAGGTGGGTTGGGCTCTGTTCCCAGAGGTCCCTTCCAAAGTCTACTACTCTATGATTTTCATATATGCTATTTGAAACTTTATTACAGTGCTTGACTTTGCATTTGCTCCATATCTTGAGCTAAACTACAGCAGTTGTTCTGTCACTGATGACCTCTCACCAGCAGAGAAGGGGAACCAGGAAAAGGAGAGAAGACCCTTGAAAATGGATTTAACAGAACAACAAAACCAAGCCAAATATAAACACTATAAAGTTACACCTAGCCCAGGGAGTGTGCAGCAGCCACACTAAATGGGAAAGCCATCCTTGGGAGCAGGAAGAGGAACAGGACAACAAAAACCCCAAACAGGATACACCAGCACAAGGCTCAATTCTCCTCAGCAAACTTCCCCTTTTATACTGAGTATGATGCTTGTGGTCTAGGATACACCTGGAGCCAGCTCAGCTCAGCTGTGCTGGCTGACTCAGAGCTGCCAGTGGTCTGCAGCCCATGGCTGGTCTGGCAGCACTAGGAGGTATAGATATCAAAGCTTGGATGTGCTGTAAAGAACTGCTTTTAAACTGATGGAAGCCTGCCTTACTCTTGTTAGCAAGCTACCTTCAGTAAGTGGGTTACAGCCCCACTGAGGTAACACATCACACAGAGTGAGTGACACTAAGTGCAGGGTGACAATATAAACTAAGGGCACTTAGTTCTGAAAGGGGATGCAGCCAAAAAGAACATTGAGTTATACTCAAAATTACGTGATCCATCAGCTGCCAGGAAGAGCTGCAACACTCCAACCCTCTGCTATTGAACACACATTTATCTCAGAAACTCTATTTGCCATTGACCTAGGAGAACAGCCTGCCTGTCTCTGCTGTTTCTGCATTAGCCAAGACCATTTCCAAGATGCTGTTAAGACTTAATAGTCTGGGAGCCCAGGGTCAGCAATAATGATTTACTCATAAAGGTGAACATAAGACATTTCACCTCCAGGAATGATATAATAAAGTACTCTAGCAAGCTGTGAGACAGAGGCAGAAGACAGCATTAAAGATCCCACATAATGGCATTGATTAATGATACCTCATGCATCCCCATCACGTGGTGTAGAAGAGTTCATCTATAGGGCAAGGTTTAGAGATTTCAGAGCTCCCCCAGCTGCAGAACTCAAAGAAGACATTATTAGGACAGCCCCATTGCAAGTGTGCTCTCTGTCTTATGAGCAGCAAGGCAATGTCTCAAGCATTGTGGTGTGGATAGCTGATATTTTCCTGCAGGCACAGTGCATAATCAGCAGGAGTCTTGAAGAAGAGGCCATTGCTGGTAACCAGCATGGCTTCACCGGGGGCAAATCATCCCTGACAAATTTGGTGGCCATTTATGATAGAGCTACAGCAGCAGTGGATAAGGGAAGAGTGTCATGGAAGGCCAAAACAGGCCTAATACATGTCCTGGCTTTCCCAGGAGTGATCCCATGGTCCCCCTCCCTCTGCTGGGGTGGGGGGGGGGGAAGCAGCGTGCAGGGAGAAGACAAAAGGCTTGGGGACATACATTTTGAGGGTCCAGGACTTGCCCAGGCTTGTTCTTCCCAATTAAGGGAAAGCAAGCTCCTGACTTCACNAAAAGTCCCTACCAACCAAAATCATTCTATGAGACTGTAAGGCTGGGACACTACAGCAGGGAAGGGCAATTTTATTATCCAAGAGATGCAGAGAAATGCGGCAGTTCTGCAGTCCTCTAAGATGTCCAAGCAGCAAGAGAAATACCAAGTTAGTACACTTGGTAAAAACTGCTCACAAGCAATGAGCTATCAAGATAAAAGAACCATGCTGTGTAGTGTGTTCCCCAAAAAAAAACAACCACAAGAGTTGCAGAAGTGGCAGTCAGAACACTTGCACTAGCAAAAGTGGGGTTTTTTTGTCACTGGTTTATAGAATCATAGAATGGTACGGTTGGCAGGAGACCTCAAGGATCATCTATTTCCAACCCCCTGCCATTGGCAGGGACACCTCCCACTAGCACAGGTCACGCAAGGCCTCATCCAACCTGGCCTTGAACACCTCCAGGCAGGGAGCAGCCACAACCTCCCTGGGCAACCTGTTCCACTGCCTCACCACCCTCACTGTAAAGAACTTCCTCCTAACATCCAGTTTCAATCTTCCCTCTGCCAGTTCAAACCCATTGCCCCTTGTCCAGTCATTGCAAGACCTTATAAATAGTCCCTCCCCAGCCTTCCTGTAGGCCCCCTTCAGATACTGGAAGGCTACTATAAGGTCTCCTCGACCTCCTAGTTTTGTAGTCCCTCTTCTTCACCATCAACACCTGACACCTGTCTGGATCTGATCTGACAGCTCTCAGCTCACACAGCACTTGCCATCCTTTTCCTAAGCCTCCTGTGCTGCAGCTTCCATCCATTGCTGCTTGTCCTATCCCAGGCAGCAGTGAGCAGAGCCTGTTCCCCCTCTTCTGACCCCCAGCCCTCAGATATTTATAAACATTGATTAAATCCCCTCTCAGTCTTCTCTTCTCCAGACTAAAAAGCCCCTCAGCCTCTCCTCATCAGGCAGTGTTCCAGTCCCCTCATCATCCTCATAGCCCTCCACTGGACCTTCTCCAGCAGATCCCTGTCCCTCTGAAACTGGGGAGCCCAGAACTGAAGGCAGTACTCAAGATGGGGTCTCACCATCAAGATAGTTATTCACTCATTCATGTTTCATTCCTCACAGTAAATAGATTACTTCATTCAGCCAGAAACTCACTACTCAAAACTCTTGTGAACCTCAAAACTTTGGAAACACTCTATACTCGAGCAAGTTGAAAGTAGAAAAAAAAATCAGTGAAGTTGAAATTGAAGTTTATCAATTATTCTTATAAACAGGACCACCAAACAACATCTCAGAGACTAAAGTTGGTGCCTTAGTTGTGCCATTCAAAACCATATGAGCAAACAAATGTTTTAGATTGGGTGCATCACAGCATATGTGCAGCTTTGTGAGTTGAAAGATGAAGGCAGACTATCAACAAAACTGTATGGTACAAGATATTCAGATGCACCCCAGAGTGTCAGCTGTGTCATGGAATGTTTCAAGTGCAGAAAACTTGCAAATGACATCTATCTGACATACCAGCTGAAGTTCACAGCTAAAGGCAGCACAGCACATGTACAGTTGAACTGAAGCTCAAAGTTCCCATAATGGCTGATGATTTCTTGGCTTCAAGACAGGCAGCAAATAAATCTTTGCTTCCCTCTGGCAAGATATCTCCTACATGTTATGTATTAAAGAAAGAGACACAGTGCTGAGAACTAGGTCAGAGAGACATACAGTGGAGAGAGTCAGATTTTAAGGGTTGGGAGTGAAATGTACTCAGGAGAAAACTTATAAATATGTTGTCAGTTAACAGCTACATTTTGCAGGATAAAAACGCAATGGGACCCTTTTAACTTTAGCCCAAGATTATGCAGGTCCATGCCATTGCTCAGTGGGCCTGAAGAAATTAATTAAAACTAATTTATTAACAGTTATAATTAAATAAAAGCACACATTGTTTAAAGAAGTGGGAATAGAAGCTTACTGATGTCCTTTTTCATGACTAAAACCACAAAATTGAAAAAAAATCAACTCTGCAGTCAATTACCAACCCTCAAGTGCAGAATCAAAAGCTTAGCAGTAGTGGAAGCAATAAGAAACAAGCAGGGCAAGTGAGGTGATTCTGTCCTTCTGCTGTGCTCCTGTGAGACCCCACATGGAGCACTGCATCCCATTCTCAGGGCCTCAACACAAGAAGGACAGCAAACTTTTGGAATGGGTCCAGAGGAGGCCACAAAGATGACCAAAGGGCTGGAGCACCTCCCCTATGGGGAAAGGCTGTGAGAGTTGGGGCTGTTCAGCCTGGAGAACTGCAGCCCAACCTTCCAATACGTGAAGGTGGCCTACAAGAATGCTGGGGAGGGAGTTTTTACAAGGGTTTTTAATGATAGCATGAGAGGGAATGAATTGAAACTGGAAGGGGGGAGATTTAGAAGAATTTAGAATAAATTCTTGGCGGTGAGTGCGGGGAGACACTGGCAGAGATTGCCCAGGGAGGTCACGGATGCCCCCTCCCAGGGAGGTGTTCAAGGCCAGGCTGGATGAGGCCTTGAGCAACTTGGTCTAGTGGGAGATGTCCCTGCCCATGGCAGAGGGCTGGAACTGGATGATCTTTAAGGTCCCTTCCAACCCAAACCATTCTGATTCTATGAGAAAGAAAAAGATCTTACAAATGATATGAGCACAAGCAATCTGACACTACAAATGACAGCTAACATGCCTTAAAGAATAAATATTGCCAGAACAAATCTCTTATTCAAATTGCAATACAAGTAGAACAATAATACATGCCTTCATCATTTGGCTTTGCTTGCAGGGAGATAAAGAGCTTCTTGTGTTGCTTGTGATACATTATGAAAGAATTAACTCCTGCTAACCATAGTATGTAATGTGTTACATGAACTGTAACACCTCTAGAAGGCTCATCGCTCTTTTAGAGGACTAATAAATCACACTCTTGAGTTGCAGGTGAAAAAATAATGCAAAATATATGAACTTGATCATAAAACTTGTCACCAGCACTTCTGTAAATCATTTGATGGAGACAGTCAGAAGAGCAAGCCTAAATTCACAGATGATAATCTACAGTTTGCAGCAAATGAAGGAAATAATGTCAAAAGCCTGAGGACAGACGTGTAAGCAGGAAACGAAATGGAAGTCAGTTTAGATGCTCTGTCTAGGGGTTGGAGTAGAGGATCTCTAAGGTGCTCTCCAACCTAAGCCATTCTATGATTCTGTGATCATCTCTCTTTTGGGTTTTCACATTTATTAATGACTTCAAACCACACATGAAGGCCTGATCCACCCTCTTCTTGTTCTCTCATTACGCAGCTGATTTCCACCCTGCAGTGGCACTTTGCCACCGTTTCAATGGAAACAATGATTGTATCCAACACCCATCACTCATTTCACAAACTGACACTCTTTTCAAACTCTTCTGGGATGTTAACTGTCATTAATTTTATCTTCATTCTGTGGGTGTTCCCCAGGACTCTTTTGACAATTCCCCACTCCTTTTCTCTTCATCCATGGCAACGAGCACTTTTATCCCCATTCATGGTACATGTTACTGTTTGTCAACTGACAAATCTTTGTATTCCTCTGTTCATCCTTTCTTCTCATAGATCTTTGATTTTAACTTTGCTTTTTGCTTTTTTTCTTCTCATTTTCCCATGGATGACACAAAAGCTATGACTACCAAAATTTGAAGGAGTGGAGTCACCATACATGGAGATGTTTAAAAGGAGGCTGGATGAGGCACTTGGCGTCATTGGTTAATTAATTAGAAGGTGATAGGTTGGGCTCAATAATCTCAAAGGTCTTTTCCAATTTGGTTAATTCTGTGATTCTGTGTTGGAAACTGCTTGCTCCTGAGGAGGGAAAAGCAAGAGATGAAGGGTGTGAGGAATGGCAAAGGAGTGGGAACTGCAGTGGAGGAGGGCTGACACCCCAAAGGACTAAACATGGTTGTGTGGAGCTGAAATGAAACAAAATCTGGTGCTTTCCCAGCTTAGACTAAGCCTTATACAGGAGGCATTTATCCCCCTGATCACCCAACACTTTTTACCCTTCACATTTCAGCTACAGACGGCTCCCAGTGCTGAAGGTGAAGATGAGATTTCCTCAGGCTTCATTCATGCCTTTATTCAGCTGTCATTCTTCCTCGTATAAACTTTGTATCTCTAAATCAGATTGTGCCTTTTATGTTGCATATTATCATTATTATCATTAGCCTTTCTTAATTAATTTCCCTGTGCTGAAAAGGGCAGCAAACCCCTCCCTGCTTCAGAGACGCATAAGGATTCCAGTTCCAAATTTATGAGAGGACTAAAAAAAACCAACCAAGAACTGTATTGTTTTCAGATCTGAAAACAAATGGGAACTCAAATCATCATCCTTCCCTAAACTGCCTTTCAACCATTTTATGTTTTACTCTCACAAACCTGCCAAGTATTACAAGGCTGCCATTTGTTACCAAACAATAAAATGTAATTAAACGCCGCGAGCTCTGTTAGTAAAACAAAACCTCTTGCTCCAGAGCTGAAGCCGCAGGGTTTGGTTCCACTGTGGAGCGTGCACGTGCGTAATCCCTGTGTGCGCTGCCAAAATGAGCATGCTTGCAAAACCTTGTGTGCTGCCAAGCAGAGCGGGAGGGGAGCTTCCTCCAACAAAAGTCTCAGCACGGGGCTTGGAAAGAATCTCTGGGGCTCCTCTAGTTCAGCCCCCCCCACTGCTAAGGCAGGCTCACCCACCACAGGTTGCCCAGGATCACAACATCCAGGCGGGTTTGGAATCGCACCAGAAAAGACGATTCCACAACCTCTTTGGACAGCCTGCTCCAGGGCTCCAGCACCCTCACAGCAGAGAAGTTTCTCCTTAAATGGAAGTCAAACCACCTGTGTTCTAGTTTGTACCTGTTGCTTCTTGTCTGTCACTGAGCAACAGACCCATTCTCTTGCCCCCTGCCCTTTAGCTATTGATCGGCATTGAGATCCCCTCTCAGGCTGCTCTCCTCCAGGCTAAACAGCCCCAAGGTTCTCTTGAGAAGAATCAGTATTTCAGAGGTTTCTTCATATTGTGCAAAAAGGCCTTGTTCAAAAGATTACATAAGTACCTTTGTGAGTGCATGTGAGAGCAAGTCACTCCCCAGCCTAGGTGATGAACTCTCTATTACTCTCACAGAATCATAAAATTATTTTGGTTGGTAAAGACCTCTAAGATCATCAACCCAACACCACCATGGCCATTAAACCATGTCCCAGAATGCCAGGTCCACATGTTTCTTGAACACCTCCAGGGATGGTGACTCCATCATCTCCCTGGGCAGCCTGACCAGCAATGTTCCAATGCCTGACCACTCTTGCAGGAAAGAATTTTTTCCTAATGTCCAGTCTAAATCTCCACTGTGACTAGTGGGTGGGACATGTGGTGGGAAGGTGGATTCCTGGTTATGATGGTTATGATCTCCAATATCTTCCAGTTAGGTTGAGAGGAAGTGGAATCATGCTGTGTGGTTGAGGGGAATAAATCAAAGACTATGCAAGGCAGAAGTGTTCCCAGCATACACAGGCTGGGAATGCAATCCACTGCTCCAACTGATCCTGCAAAAGGACACTACAGAGGCAGGACTCGAGGTCAGTGCAAACAGGAAATAACAGCATGTTTGATTTGGCCAGAGGCTTGCTGAAGAGAGGGCTGTGCTCTCATCCTCCACTTGTTCTCTCATTTCTGAGGCAGATGTAGGAAGACATCTGCCCGTGGGTGAAAAGAGCAACTCACATCAGTCTCAGAGGAACAAACACCAGCCAAGGCTATGGAATAAACCAAAAGCTGATTTCATCCTATGGCAACCTGTGTTAATGGAGAGGGGGTTAAGTTATGGAACAGGTTTAGAAGTTTGACAGTATTTATCCTTCTTGCTCATGATTCAAGAGCAAGATAAAGGTGTTTTGGTTACTATACTCTTAATTTACTTCATGTGATTACCAAAGATGTGTACCTGAAAACTTCAGTGCCAAAAGCAAGAAAATAATGATTCTGTAGAAGCAAACTGAAACACTGAGATCAAGATTCATAAATGTAGAGAGGGAAATTAGAGACAGCAGAAACAATAGAGTGGCATACGCAAACTGTCTACGCAGCAGCACCTCCTTAGAACAGATGTTCCCTGCTGTACACAATTCAAAGAGGTCAGGTTTTTCTCATTACATGTTTTCAGCAACAAGGAGGGGTCCTGGCTGTAGATCAGGCTGTAAGAACTACAACTGCTTATCTTCTCTGAATGTATTTTCTCTCATGTTGCACAGACTGCTGTTCCCTGACACACACTCAGCGCTCCCACGAAGTTACAGCATAGGCTATTTCAGGAACTTCAGATGGAATCATAGAACTGTTGAGGCTGGAAGGCACTTTTTAGATCATCAAGTCCAACCAGTCACCTGGAACTCACAATCCCACCACTACTGCTAGGCTACTACCACTGAACCACATCCCTCAGCACCACATCCACATGTCTTCTAAATACCTCCAGAGATGGTGACTCCACTGCCTCTCTGGGCAGCCAGTTCCAGTGCCTGAAAACCCTTTCTGAGAAGGAATTTTTCCTAATATCTAACCTGAACCTCCCCTGGCACAAGCTGAGGCCATTTTCTCTTGTTCTGCATGTGAGAAGAGACTGACTCCCACCTCACTCCAGCCTCCTTTGAAGTAGTTGTAGAGGGTTATGAAACCTCCCCTCAGCCTCCTCTTCTGATGACTAAACAACCCCAATTCCTTCAGCTGCTCTTCCCTAGAACTGTTCTCCAGACACTTCACCAGTTTGGTTGCTTTTCTCTGGACACACTCCAGCAATTCAACGTCTTTTCTTGCTGTGAAGGGCCCAAAACTGACCCCAGTATTTGAAGTGAGGCCTCATTCTCTAATGACAAAATGAAGGAGACTTCTCTTGCACTTCTTCTCCCAGCTATATCTTCACCACTTCTGAATTTCAGTCTTTGGTTTCATTCTCCCTCAGGTGAGTCATTGTCACAGAATCACAGAATTAACCAGGTTGGAAAAGACCTTCAAATCATGGAGTCCAACCTATCACCTAACACCTCCTAATTAACTAAGCCACGGAATTAAGTGCCTCATCCAGACTCTTTTTAAACACCTCCAGGGATGGTGACTCCATCACCTCCCTGGGCAGCCCATTCCAATGCCAATTACTCTTACTCTGAAGAACTTCTTCCTAACATCCAGCCTGAACCTGCCCTGGCACAGTTTGAGGCTGTGGCCTCTTGTTCTGTCACTGGGTGCCTGGGAGAAGAGACCAACCCCACCTGGCTGCAACCTTCTTTCAGGTAGTTGTAGAGAGCAATGAAGTCTCCCCTGAGCCTCCTCTTCTCCAAGCTGAACACTCCCAGCTGCCTCAGCCTCTCCTCGTAGGGCTTGTCCCACTGCAACCAATGTCCATGCTTCTTTTGGGGCTGAGCTGAAGGGATTTGGTTGTCCCAATCCATCTGTTTAAATGCATGCTGTGACCAACGGCTTCCTGGAAGTTTTTTACCTATCACTCCCTTCTCATTCTTTCTCCACTTGTCTGTCTCCTCTCTAGTGCTCCACACTCCCTTCTGGTTTATCTTTATTCTCACCTCATTTATCTTCAGGTTCACACCCAAACTACCTCTTCATCCTAAACGTGCAAGTGTCTGCTTGCTTTGATTTTGATCCTTTTTCACACATGATTGATGCTTGCCCTTTTCTAACATGATTCTTGGTCTTTCCACCATCATGACAGTAGATAAAACAAAGGCTCCTGACAGGGCACTTAGCAGAGATAAAAGATTGAACTTGGCAGAAAGTCCATTTCTCTGCCTCTCCTTCCTTCTCAGTGGTTTTTGAAATATTTCATCACCTGCATGACAACAAAAAAAGCCTCTCTGAAGCTGTTGCACTGCATGTCAAGGTCAAAGTGACTGACATCAGGATACAGCTGTAAAATCAGCTCTAATGTTTCCTAATATAACATTTATTATTAGCTCTGATTATTTTTATTTCCAAATGGGTTCATAAATCAAGCAAATGGCACTTACTAAAGCATTCTCATATAAGGAAGCTATTTGCCAAGCTACTTGCTTCACATTTCAGTTGCTCACAAGTCCTTTTATTTAGCTTTTAAATGCTACTATTCCAAATGCAACTATTCCAAATGCTTTGAGGAATATGTGATTCCAAGTGTTGGGCCAGACTCAGAGTTCTTGGTTCTTTCTGAACTTTTGACATCCCAAATACAAAGGGACCTGTTAAAGGTTATACTAAACAAAAGATATCAGAACACAGTCCAATAAATCGTCCTTAGAGAGTTTGCTCTCCACAAAGCTATCATGACTGACTCAACATAAGCATACTCTGTATCTGCCTTGACAGAAGNTAACATACACATAAACAACCATACTGGTACTTACACAGTGAAGCTAGGCACAAAACAAGAAATATTTCAAGAAAAGCTTTTCTTTTGTTTTGTTTTTTTTTTTTTAATTTGGAGCCTGCATCCTTCTTTCTGTGCCTTCAGTCTCCAAACAGAAAATAACATGGGGTAGAGGCCTTCCATCCCCCCAAAAATGCTTTCATTGGCTGCAGGAGGTCCAAGGAAGGCTGCTGCTGCTCTGGTTTACTGTCCCTGCTTACTGCAGAGGGGGTTGGACTAGATGATGTTTGGAGGTTCCTTCCAACCAAGACCATTCTATGACTCTATGTTTCTATGAAATGCTAAGCCCCTGGATCCTCTCAGGAAACAAGCAGGTTATGCTGCATGTACCCCACATGGTACACATTTCCAGCTCAGCATAATCCCTATAGAATTATATATGACATATAGAATCATAAAATCATAGAATCATTCCAGTTGGAAAAGTCCAATCATTATGTAACTGTACCAAGTGTACACCAAGTTTACATCAAGTAAACCATGTCCCCTCAGCAACCCATCTTTGCCTCTGTGAAACACTTCCAAGGACAGGGATTCAGCCACCTTCCTGGGGAGCCTGTGCCAGTCTTTGAGAACCCTTTCAGGGAAGAAGTTTATTCTAATATGCAAACTAAATCTCCCCTGGTGCAACTTGAGGCCATCCATTGGCCCTCCAGAATAAATAACAAACTCCCATTACATGTCTCCTTGCTACACTCTGTCATCTTTGTTAATTTCTTAATTTAGGAGATGCTAAATGTCATTATGTGAGGATGCACATTTCTGACATCACACATCTGGTCTATGTGTCATATCAGGAAGTCAGGCTCCTGTGGTGGGAACTGTACCAACACATGCCAGAGGAAAAAAAAAAAAGGGGGGGGGGGGGAAATGTCTCTTGTGACCAAAGCAAAAAGTAAATGGCTTCCTGCAGGCAGAGTTCAAACAAAAGAAAAGAACAAGGTTTCCTGGATAGCAGTGTTATTTCTGTTTATGTCTCTGCTGTACTCTCTGACTGCTAGAAAGTGCCATAAGACTTCCCAGAGATAGATCATGGCTCAGTGACAGATCCGGGAGTCAGTCAACATCTGGCAACATAACCTGGAGGCGGTGGGCTGAGGAGAAGCAGACAGCTCTCTGTTTTCAGGAAGGAAAGCAGAAAATACTGATTCCTTTGCAGATGAGCCTTAGAAGATTAAGAGAGTCAGTAGGGAAGTTAACACTGATCTGTTCTTCTGCCAGTTCCTGGCTGTGATCCCACTGCTGTCAATGTACCTCAGTAATGTACCTCTGTCAGGGTCAGATGCTCAAAAGTGAATTTAAAAGTTGGTGACACACAGTTTGTTCATCGTTGCTGTCAACAGTAATGAAAACCTCCTCTCACAGTGGAAGAAAAAGTCTTTTAGGTGGAAAGTTTTTGTCCATGTATCTGATTTCTTCTTTTAAAACTTCAGTAATGGCCAGTGTCTCAAACTGCACATCTTTGCCTATTCCTCTTTGAGCATGAGGTGAATAGTGTGGTATCCCTTAGTAACTAATCCTCAGGATCTCTAAATGGACTGTGGAAAAATTCCAGACCTTAGTAGTTTTGTTTATTTGAATTTGAATGCCTTGAAAAGACAATGATCGTGGCAATCTCAGAACAATACGTGTTGCTGGAGTTGTTTAGCCTGGAGAAGAGGAGGCTCCGGGGAGACTTCATTGCTCTCTACAACTACCTGCAAGGAGGTTGTATCCAGGTGGGGGCTGGTCTCTTCTCCCAGGCACCCGGTGACAGAACAAGAGGCCACAGCCTCAAACTGTGCCAGGGCAGGTTCAGGCTGGATGTTAGGAAGAAGTTCTTCACACCAAAAGGGATTGGCATTGGAATGGGCTGCCCGGGGAGGTGGTGGAGTCATCATCCCTGGAGGTGTTTAAAAGGAAACTGGATGAGGCACTTAGTGCCATGGCTTAGTTAATTAGGAGGTGTTAGGTGATAGGTTGGACTCCATGATTTGAAGGTCTTTTCCAACCTGGTTAATTCTGTGACTCTGTGATACTGTTTTGCTGTAATATAAGAAAAAAATATTCCAGACTTTTGGGAAAAGACAGCTAAGAGATCTCCCTGTTTTCTAGTTCTAGATGTGTGTGGGTTCCTTCTGCATCAGATAAGCAATAATTTTACACAGGCAGTTTCACTGGAGGATTTAACACCTAGCAATATTAGAAGGTGGTGCCTTTGTGTAAAGAGCTAATTGACAGAAACAGCACTGATCTTTCAAGTCCCCCACCAAGTCTGAAGCTTGTCCACATCTTTTCACTTGTCTAGCTGCTCCTATTTTCATTTTTCACCACCTGCACATACCTGAAACTAGGTAGAAGACTGGGCATTGCACTTGAGGTCTACTCTTCATACCACCCAAGAGACAGCACTGTTTACCTCTAGTCTCAGGATATTAATCCTGCTTCATCTTGCCTAGAAACAGGGAACAGTTTGCTCCCAGTGATTTCACCATGACAATTGGAAGTGGTTAAATCACCGTCCCTGGAGATGTTGAAGAGAGGCAGAGATATGGTGCCAAGGGACATGGTTTAGCACCAGCCTTGGGAGAGTTAGAGAATGGTTGGACCTGATGAACCTAAAGGTCTTTTCAAACTGAAACAATTCTGTGATTCTATAACGAAAAGACAAATATTAGTAACATCAGGCACAGAGATAAACTGCTCCCCAGCCTCGCCGCACACCACAGGGCTGCACACACTGTATTACCTCATCTTCAGCATCACAATAGCTCAGCATTGGTAACCAGGGACATTTCATTAATGAAAAGTCTGTCCTTTGCAGGAAAAGATTTCCAGAGGAAGGAGCTTTCCTCTTCTCAAGAGAAATGCTAACTTCCTTTTGCCTTATTTCGTGTTGTTTTTCCACTAGCTTCTGCCTTGTCTCTCCAAACAAAAACATGTTTCCACCTTCCCTGCTCCCTCAGAAATGGTTTGTCATTGAAAGCACATACATCAGTGATGCCATGAAGAACAAAACCAATTCAGGTAGCTCCCTCATCAGTCATACAGTTGCACAGGCAGTGGCTGCTGCTAGCAGTGACAACGCTGATGGGGAGAGTTTGCACCAATGGTTGGGCCACAGACAAGAGCACTGTTACATCTTGTGGGTCACATTGGGCTGCAGGAAGGAAAAGACTGCAGGGAGGAGGAGACAGAGAGGTGATAGGGGTGACTGTGATGGTTTGGGAGTTACCCACCCTCTCACTCTATGAAAAACACCCAGACTAGACTCAGCCAGATGGACGTTAAGGACTGAAGCTCTATTTACAGCTTAGCACAATGTACAAGCAGAGATATACACAACAGACAGGAATAGTTACAGACATAGACAAGTTTAAGGGAATACAGAAACACAATTCCCCTCCCAGCAATCAGAGTCCCCAGGAGGGGCTCCCAACCACCCTTCCACCTTCTTTCCACCCCTCTGCCTTATCCCAGGGTCTGCCTTTAGTGCAAAATGAGTTTGGAGGATCAGCAGGGGAGTTAGAAGCAGAAAGATTAGTTGGGTTACACAGCCACAAAAGCCCAGGGAGAAAACACAGCGACTCCAACAGAGAGACAGACTCTCTGTCTTACCTACGTTTGCGCCCTTGTTTTTATACATCTCAGCAAGCCTATGAGTGAAGCAGACATCACCAGTGCTTGCTTTTCACAGCCTATAATCTTTTTTTTTTCATCAAAATATTCCAATTAGCCTCAAACCATCAGAGTGACAATGCAATCATTGCCACCAGCAGACTGGGTTCAATATTGTTTTATATATATTTGTGAGTGTTTCATGTTATTGTTTTGATTTTCATTAAAGCAGTTTTAGTTTCTTTCCCACCCCATTCATGTCTCTCCCATATTCCCTTTCTCTTCCCTTTGGGAATCAGAGGGGTTTGTAGAGAGTATCTGGCACTCATTTAGTGGCCAGCATCTGGAAAGTATTTGTCTAGACTATTGCTCAAACATGGCAAACAAGTAATTTTTAGTTTAGAAACAGTTAACTAGTCATTGAGCACAAACTCTGGCTGAAAGTACTCTCCAGGTCAAGTGGAGCTTCACAAGATAGGATGTGCTGAGAAAAAGGCACTCTCTAACATCAAGCCTGACAAGAGCTCTTGGAAAGGCTTCAACTTGCATCCCACTGCGGATTACTGCAGACTACCAACAGCGTTTCAGCCAAAATATCCTCCCTCCACCCTGCTCACTTAAAAGAGTTTGCAAAAAGGAATACAGCTTGTTCCACCCGCTGTTGAGTGCTGAGAGAATTCTTTCTATGCACAACCAGTTTGGGTTTCTGGCAAACAGGTGAAACAAAGGTATTGTGAAAGCTTCAATCAGGTCTGCGTACTGTGGCAAAAAGGAGAGGCAACCTCTTCTTATACCCCAATTGTGCTTTCTTGCCTACAGAATAGATATCATCTTCTCTCACAATGTATGTCTGCTTCTGGCTTTCAGAAATCAGAAATCAGAAATCACTCAATCGTAGAATTGTTTAAGTTGGAAAAGACCTCTAAGATCATCAAGTCCAACACTCAACCTAACACCACCATGGCCATTAAATCATGTCTGAAAGTGCCATGTCCACACGTTTTTCCCCACCTCCAGGGACGCTGGTGCCATCACTCCAAGGGCAGCCTTTTTCAATGCCTGATCACACTTGAAGAAAAGATTTTTTTCCTAATATCCAACCTAAACTTTCCCTGGAACAACTTGAGGCCATTTGTTGTCATTCTATCACATGATACTAGGGAGAAGAGACCAACCCTCACCTCAGTGCAGTCTCCTTTCAGGGAGTTGTAGAGAGCAATGAGGTCTCCCCTTCAGCCTCCTTTCCTCCAGACTAACCAGCCCCAGTTTCCTCAGCCACTTCTCACCAGATGTGTTCCCCAGATCCTTCACCATCTTTTTTGCTCATCCCTGAACCCACTCCAGCCCCTCAATGTTCTTCTTAGTGTGAGAGGCCCAAAAATTAACACAGTACTCAAGGTGTGACTTCACCAGCGCTGAGTCCAGGAGGACAACCCCTCCCCCGTCCTGCTGGCCACACTATTGCTGATCCAGGCCAGGATGCTGTTGGCCACCTTGGTCTTCAGGGCAGTCACTGGCTCAGCTGGCTGTCCATCAACACTCCCAGGTCTTTCTCTGCTGGGCAGCTTTCCAGCCACTCTGCCCCATGCCTGTTCCCAGGTTTTTATTTAATAGAAAGAAATACATTGTTCTTCTCATGAAACTCTGCAAAGTGATCAAGAAGGTAAACCTTTCTCATGGTGCTGAGTTTGTCCCTTTTCTTATAAACAGATTAATTTCACTTCATGGCAGGCTAAAGTGTTTTGTTAAAATAGTTCAAGATTATAATTACCTGAGCAGATGCTCCAATGATGACCTGAATGTGTTGAAGTGCATCTCATTTTTAACACATTTCCAAATACTGTCTACAGTAAATTCTAGAATCTTGTGAATGCTCCTCCAGTCATCAGTAAACACCATTCTCTGATTTCCCTCTCGATAACATCAATGATTTTTTGAAATAGAGTGAAAATTCCTTCCTTTACCATGGCAAACCTTTTATAGGTTCATAGAATCATAGAATAGTTCGGGTTGAAAGGGACCTTAAATATTATCTAGTTCCAACCCTCCTGCCATGGGCAGGGAAACCTTCCACTAGACCAGGATGCACAAAGCCCCATTCAATCTGGCCTCTAGGGAGGGGGCATCCACAACCTGCCTGGGGAACCTGTTCCAGTGTCTCACCACCCTCTCTGTAAAGAACTTCTTCCTAATACCCAGTCTAAATCTATCCTCCTCAAGCTTAAAACCATCCCCCCTCATCCTATCACTACAAGCCCTTATAAAAAGTCCCTTCCTGGCTGTTTTTTATCATCGTCTTCTTTATGTATATCATCAAAATCTGAAGTGGCTGTGTTGAATTGTGTAGCTCTTTCTTCTTCCAATCATATTATAAAAGGGAAAAACCTATTGCTGGGCAACAGCTGACAGGCTTTTATTTTCACTTCAGACTGCTTCTGCACCTTCTTAGCCCTAACATAAACATACATAAAGATCTTTTCCAACTGAAAAAATCCTATGGTTGTCTGTCTGAAACAAAAAAAAAAAAAAAAAAAGAAAAAAGATGCAATTTAAGCTTGATTGCCATTTAGGATTATGATGATCTTGGAGATTTTTTCCAACATTAATGATCCTATGATCAGAAAAATTCTCAGAAACAGCTACACTGACAAACCTAAGGACTTCAACAAGTATATTATGTCAAAATTGTACAAATGGTGAGTGGAAACTCATTTTTATGCAAGGAATAAATATTGCTAGAATTTTTTTGTCACTGTTGTCTCTCTGGTTCTTAATATTGTCAACACTGCAGAGCAAAGAAATGTGAAAGAGCAAAGTGCTAAGAATATATTATCGGGTGAATTCCGAACCCAGACATCTTCATTGCTGTCTGCAAAGCAGGTGCAGTGCATGACTTTGACAAAGTGGTTAGAAAATTTATCTCCTTCCTTCGAGTTTTAGACAAGTTAAAAAAAAAAAATCTGAAAAACTACACTCTTCACAGCAACTGCAAAACAACAATTGGCCTGGTGTGAGTCTCACCAGCACTGGTTCTGCTCAGCACTGTGACTGCCCAGCTCAGCCTCTGCAGCTCACTTTCTGCGGCTCAGGGCAGGTTTGCACAGACAGTGGCTGCTGCTGGAACTCACAATGCTCAGGGGGATAGTTAGTACTAAGGTTTGGGGTGCAGACCAAGGGCAATTTCACAGACTTCTCATACTTTTACATTTCCTAATACTGTAAAATATTGCAAGTATTTGATAACCTTGATTCGTGGGAGAAACAAAGTAAAATAACTAATAAGTACAGCTTCTTCTGGCTAAGATCATAGAATAACAGAATGACTTGTGTTGAAAGGGGCCTCAAAGAACATCTAGTTCCAAACCCCTGCCATGGGCAAGGATGTCTCCTGCTCATCCAGGTTGCTTAGGGCCTCATGCATCCTGGCTTCAAACACTTCCAGGCTTGCAGCCTCCACAACATCTCTGGGCAAACTGTTCCAGTGCCTTGCCAACTTCATTTGGAAGATTTGCCTCCAAACATCTATTCTAAACCCAGCTTCTTCAAGTTTGAAGCCATTACCCCTCATTACTCCATGCCCTTATCAAAAGTCCCTCTCCATCTCTTCTGAGGCCCCTTTCAAATACCACTGGGGGGGCATCACTGAGCATGGGTGGCTGTCACCCTGGTGCCACACGGCCCTCACCCCGATGTCACAGGGCCAGCGCCTGGCAAAGGCAGGGACAGGCCCCGGGATGCCCTAGAAGGGAGCATCCTCCGGGCTCTGCTGCCAGAGCCGGCCCAGGGGCAGCAGCAGCAGCGGCGGCAGCCGTAAGGAAGGGCAGGCAGAGATGCCGCCAGGGCTCCCCGTGCTTTGGAGCACCCACTGGTGCCAAGTGTGGAAGGATTTTTGTCCTCGGGCTCTCTCGGGCCCCTCGGGCAAGCTCCTGAGACAGAGACTGCAGGTTGAGGGAGGACAGGGCTTGGGCATCTCCTGGGAGGCATGAGAAGCCTGTGGGAGGAGGCAGCAGGTCTTGCTCACATGCTCAGG